>JANHFX010024670.1:17289-45435 GCA_027560015.1 Chloroceryle amazona
CACAGGGCCCGAACACAGGCCTTCGGTCTGGCTTGTTCACCCCATGCTGATGTGTTCGTGCAGCCATTCCCCAACACCCCCTTATATGGAAAAATAGAGAGTAAATGTTAATGTACTTGATGTGATGGATGACTTGTGCTTTCTTGTTTGTCATGCACAGTCTGTATGAGAAATTTGAAAAATGAGATTGGATCATTTGCAACCTCAGAATAGCCAGCAGCCCCAGTCTCCTGTAATGAAGAAATCTCTTTTCCTGTAGCCCAAAGGCATCAATGTCATATCATGTTTAAGGTCTCTTCTGCACAGAGGATCAAAGCACAATTTTTTCCCTGTTCTGTTTCATTGGTCTGGGAGAATGATGGGCAGCAACCCTGGCCACTGACTGGGAGAGAGCAAGTCTTAGCTAACACTGCAGTCCTTGAAAAGCAGGGACACTGTGCTTCCATGTTATGGCATATGTATTTCTTGCTCCTTCTAATAGATTACTATTATTATTATTATATATTAATGAGAATAGTTTGAGGTTTTATTATGATTTAAAGTAAGTGGTGATTGGCATATGAAAAGTAAGAGAGGGAAAAAGATGCTGTTGAAGGAGAAAGGTTGAAGTCTTAGGAGAGGATGTGCATATAAGAATTATCAGTCTTTTCTTAAAGCTTTCAGAAGTAGTGAATATGTCTGAGAATTGAACTTACTGACAAAATAAAAGTAAGATTAATTTATTTTTTTTTTTCACACTACTCAACACTTCATGATTGCACCATGATCCTTTATATGAGGAGCAGAATAATTGATGCCTTGATAGGAGATTAATGAAATGTCATGTTTTTTCTGTGGATAACCAGTTTACTCAGGTTCAGAATTTTCTAGCTAAAATTTATTTATACCACTTAAATTTTATCTTAAAAAAAATAAAAATTAAACACAGCTCTATTTTCCTGCAGACTGCTCTGGTACAGGCTACTGCTTTACTGATTGCTTCAGTAGGCAGTTTGATGAATGCAATTTGGTATCAGTTATATTTATTAATTGAGACTGTTGTATTTTTAATATATTATGGCCGAGTATACTAGTCCTTACCATTATATGAAGATTCCAGACTAAAAACTTAGTTATGATGGAATGATGTGCATCCTGTCTGGTCTGCTTGTAGTAACATTCAGCAAGCAGAATACAGACTGGACCAGGAATGGATGTAAAGAGGAACAAAGAGGTGGGGGGGGGGGCGGTGTGGAGAAAAGAAAAGCAACCTGAAACCACGAGTTCTCATGGTATCATTGAACCAGGATTTGGGAAGTAACTGTCAAATAGAGGGGTATATTGCAGTTTTCATTCTAAAGTTATAGCCTCCTGCACCACATTTCAGTATCTGACAAACTTCAGAGAGTTCTGCAAAGGAAAGCAGTCTGTCAGCAAGCAATTTATTTCACCCACCTCCCCGTGAAACATGTAGCCAGTGAGGATAACCAGAGAGCTTTTGCATCAGCTCTACAGCCCTGGATGGTGCTGGGAAACATATAGTGATGAAATAACTTAAATGTCCTTGTGTGATTTCTCATTTTGCTTCTTAACTAGGGAGTGCTGGGCACCAGGTTCTCACAGTCTTATCTGGCCCACTTCATATTTGTACAACCGCCATTCAGAAATCATTTTCCATGCTACTGCATTGTGTAATCCCTCAGAAAGCTCCTACGCTCTGTTGCCTTTCCTTATCCTTAAGCAAGAAGTCTTTGATAGCATCTTTGGAAAATAATCTTCAGAAAATGTTGATATCTAAGTAATCCTTTTGATTTGTAAACTCAGAACAGTGAATGAGGATGGCTGATTTTGAGATCACTTGTGTCTCATATCTGCTGAAATCAGAATGCCAGTTTGTGTTAGATCCTACCTGATGGAGGTACCCACTAAAAGTAGGACAGAAGACCCTAAATACTGTAATGCAAAAGCCTCTTGCAAAAAAAGACCTAATGTTTGTTGTTCATTATGGCATGTTTTTAGTGGTTTGCAGTTTGTTTTTCTTTTAAAGAGAGAAAAAAGTAATTTTTGAAAAATCATCTGACAAATATTTGTAGAATACAAAAATGTCCCCTGAAAAAATACTGTGAAAGTATGTTTCAGATGCTGAGATAAACTTCTTTTTTTTTTTTTTTTTCATTAGTGATGCTTTTAAATTATTCTTATGGCTTTTTGAAAATACCACTTCCTTCAAAAATCCATTTTTGTCAGTTAATAATAGGATCCTCCATCTTGTTGTTAAGAATTTTAAGTCACCAAACTATCATATGCTTGGTTTTCTGCTATGACTGGTAACTGACATTATACTGAATGACTAGGTGATGCTTTAAATCTGCAGAGTTTTTGGAATTCTAAAGACCTATATCCTGAACATCAGGTGAGAAACAAAATTTTTAAAGTTCTAAAATAATCCTCAAGTCCTTATCAAGTGGACATTGACACCAGTTTTTTTTTTAAAGCTAAGTGATTACATTGTAATAAAACTTGGATTAATAAGAACAATCGCACCAGAGCACACATATTTTAGTGAGTGTCATTTCTGCTTATATATGAATGTATATGACTTCAAGCAGAATCCTCTGTACAATTTCAATAGAATGGCTTGAAGTATTACAGGTCCTTCAGAAGGAAATGGAGAAGCTCTTTATAACGCAGTGGTGGGTGCTGCTTCATACTGAGGACTAGAGTGAATTGAGACTAAAAGAAATCAGAGTAAAAATGTTATTGTGAGATGTAATTGAGAAATACCATACGTAGCCTGTGATCACCCCAAAGAGCTGGCATTGTCTCTGCACGTTAGCGAAGATGTTTGACACCTAAGCCAAAAGAACTATCCAGAATATAAAATGACAATCAATCAGAAGTGGCAGTTGTCATTTGGCAAATGTCTCTTTCTCAGTAGCATCCACAGAGAAATGAAATAAAGAGCACGTTTAGGCAAAAGCCACTTAGAAAAGTGATGGAGGAGTCAGGGCAGACGGTTCAGTTTTCATAATCGGTTTCTCCTTCTTGCTACTCTTTTGTGGTTATGAATTTGCAGCATATCTGTGTGTGTGCATCTTAGGCAGGTAGGGTTACCAGAGAGATTGAGATTTGTGTCTCTGCTCTTATCTTTACAATAATCACATACTAAGAAAACTGCATCATTGTGTTGGCAGTGAAGAGGGAGTGCAGGGAGCACTGATTTATCTACACCTGCCCTCCTCTACACCCGTCAGCCCTGTGCAGGTAAACACTGGGCTGCCCGAGTATTCTTGAAGGCCGGAGATAATGGTTTTAATCCTAGTGGACAAGTGAGCTGCCAGGATTAAGTACTGTAGTTCCATTTAGTTAATGACAAGTGTATTTTGCTGTATTTTAGGGAAGCTGCCAGTTTGCTGCTGTGGAGTGAAATGGTATCTGGGTAGCAAGCGGAGTTATAAGATTTACCTACTGGCTTGGCTTCCTCCTGGGAAGTTTTACAGCTTCCAGCTGTCATAAAGGACATTAAACAGGAACTCTTAAAGCAATTTTGTTTTATTTGTGATTATAAAAGAAGGTCTAGCGCTAATGGAAAACCTGAAGCATTTAAAGATAGCAACAGGCATTATGAACACAACTTCTGCCTACCACTTCTCCTTTGGTGATCAAGTAGTTGTTTTTCAGGGAATTAATATTCAGAACAAGTGCAGTTCATCTTACATGCCAAGTTCATTTTATTATATCATAAAGTCTGATTTATTCTCATTTGGATATAGAGTATAGAGCTATATAAGCATAAGCTATTTATATACAGTTACTTTCCAAGTAGCATAATACAATGCCTAATCTCTTAGGTATTTCTGAGGCATACCAATCGTTATTTGCCAAAAGGCAGAGATAAAAAGCAGTGTTTTGGATCTGAACATTGTGCCTGGAGCTAGTCCTTAGTTATGCTGACACCTTTTCAGTTCTTCAGTATGAAAAAAATAACATAAAAAAGCAGGCTAATATGCTTCCTCAGCAAACTTTTCTGAGTCTGGGAAATCTAACTCTCTTTATATTTTACTTACAGAATGGTCTTATTGTTGCCTGTTACCAAGGTTATGTGGATATTGTAATAGCCTTAGCACAATGCCCTCACCTTGATGTGAACTGGCAGGACAATGAAGGGAACACGGCTCTAATTACAGCTGCACAGGCAGGTAAGGTGCTTTGTTTCACCTCTTATATACGGGGGCTTAGGGGAAGTGTGCTTTATGTCTATTATTCTGAGAATTTTTTCAAAGCTCTAAGAGATTAGTCTGCATAAAATAATCTTGATCAAGCCCACTTTGTATTTGTTTTTAACTAATCACTCTACAGTAATATTTACCCAGTGAATTAAGACAGAAAAGCCTATACATTTCTAGCAGATGCCCTTAACTATTTTAATTTAAAATTAAATAAAATCTTCCCCCATATATGCAGGACTATACTGCTTTGGTCCTTTAGGCTTATTTTCCTATGTGTTCTCTGACAAGCAACCAGTCAACATTGTGGTCATGTAACATGAGGTACTAGCTCTAAGAGCATCTCTTTTCTCACGCTTGTTTAACTTCCCTCAGTGGGTCTGTAGTAATTGCTGACTGTAGGAAAATGTGTCAGCATTAAGAATTATCTTAGCTGCTAAGACATTCATGAACCACTCCATAATTAAAAGCAAAAAAGGTCCTATTTATCCAGTCTCGGCAGGATTCAGTGTTGGGCAATGCTGCTTTTATAACAAACTGATTATATTGACATCAACCATTGTTAATCCTGATGAAGGGTGAGTGAGATCTGAGTTTATCCCCAGGTTTTCTTTTATCCCACCCAGCATGGTAATATTCAGTGAGCAGGTGTAATAGATCGCTTCAGTGTAAGAGATGCTCCCAAAAGTGTTATTAGTTTCAAGTGTCCAGATAAAAAGCCATCAGTCGATTATTTCTGTTACACCTGAATCACCATGCTTTAACCTTTAAGGGAAGGTGTAGTTTTCTCTTACAAGTGTTAACAAAGTGCTAAAGCATTTAATCAGGAAAATTTTGACCAAGGAAGCCTTCACTTTGCAGTCTGAAAATTTTTCCAAGGGCCATCTGGCTCTGCATCCATGGTTTCCTTTGCATTCCTCAAACATGCTCCTCAAAGACAATGACTTTACAAGGAAATGTATACCTGGTCTTTATCATGTCTTCTCACTGATGAAGAATATGGGATGTTTGTGGGAGTTCATGGGACATAGTATTCCCACCCAGGCTGGCTGAAGAAAACAAAATTTTCATCAGAAATATCAATAGACATCGCAAGCCATGTCTAAAGACTGGAACGGTTTGGCTTTGATGTTAATTTAGTAATATTGCCACTAGACTTTTCCTGGTATTACCAAACTTTGCTTTGTTTTGCACCAAAAAGTGAAGTCTGCTAAAGAAGTCACTGTGAGATAGGTTTTGGATATTGGAGAAAGAATTGTTTCCACAGTAGTCATGTTCACAGCAAAGTCATGAGTATAACAGCTTTCCGAAGAAAGCGGTGAAGTCTCCAAACCTCTAATTTTATTTATCTGCCCTAGTATAAATTGGGACTATAAATGGTTTAACAGAGATTCCTTCCTGACCTTTATAACTCATGATAATGAGCTCAGAATTAATCCAGAGGGCTGGCATTGACTTGACACTCTCTGCCAGCATTTGCTATTGATCCCCAAAGCAACTGGAAATGATTGTAGTCAACAGAATCTTATGCAAACTCCTAACAACTTGGATGTTTTCCTCTGCCTATGATAATCCTAAGCTACAGTGTTGACACCAGTTATTTAATTCATTATCACAAGACGCTGCGGTAGTGCTAACAGAGATTACTGTGAGGTTAACATTGCAACCAGAGGAGCTACAGTGCTTAATCATTGCTGAATGTAACACCGAGCAGCATATAATGAGGAACTGAAAGCTAAGCTTATGTGAACTTTCCTTTAGTGAAGGATTTATTAGAGTTTTTGTTTGTCTGTTTGTTTGCTTCCTTTTTTTTTTTCCTAACTTTAGTCCATGAAAATAATATTTTTGCCAAATATATTATTCTGAGAGATTGCTGTTATTTATACAAAAAGTATGTGTTTTCTTGTGGAAAGTCTAATAGCAAAACCACATTATTTCAATTAATTGTCAGAAAGTTTCAGAAAGTGCTGCCAGTTTGGTTATGACCCACTGATGAAGTGGGTCATCACATATGGCTAGACCTCAAAGAGTAGCTGAATTAGGAAGGAGGCTGAGGTCCTGAGGGATCATTCCTTGTGTTTCAGAGGCTGTATCTATAACATTAGGTACAGATACTACAGGAGATGACAGGGAGGCTGTTTTTACTTTTGCTAGAAGAGTTTAAAGTCCGTATGTGCCTATGCCATTTCATGACTGCCCAGACCTGATGCTCAGATCTGAGCACCAGCATGAATTAAATAGAAACATCTTAAAGACCAGCTAGAGTCTCAGAAGATAAGTGAGCTCAGCTCCTCATACTGCTTTTGATATTTTAAGATTCTCATCCTTCAAATAAAGTATCTAATGCTGAAGTTTTTTGCATGATCTGACTTGAGAAAAATAGGCTGGAGGGATCAGTGAAAAGCAGTACTTTCATAACAAGCTTCTTAGTATAGAAAAAAAACCACAAAGTGCTCTGGTTAGTGTGTAAATTTCAGGTTTGAAACTCGGTCTATTCACTTGCTCTCTCAGTATCTGTTACAGATGTAGGATCCTTTCTCAAAGAAAGCTTGCCTTCCAAAACTGTAAATTTGTTGCAGCCTGTAACAGATTGTGTGCAGAAATGGGTGGTGATGCTGTTAAAGCAGAAGCAAAGTCATTAAGCATCAGTACACGGACAATGCAGAAAAAATGGGACATTGATGCAAACAAGATTGACATCACAAGAAAGGAAGGAAGGAGAGTGGTTTCCAAAAAAAGGGAGGAAAATTACTTTTTTTTTTTTTATTATTCAGTTCTGCCGCTGCTGAGGACTTAACTACATCAGTGACAGTGTATTGGCATATACTGGTGTTTATAGTGAGCCGTATTTGCTCACAATGTATATATGTTTTATGTTACAGGGACCAGTTTGGGGCAAGGCTGTAGAGCTGGAACATAAAATAAGAAGTTATTCTATTTTCTGTTTATTAAGATTGACAGAAGAACGCAAACACCTAAAACATCCAGAGGATAAAAGGTTCTGGGAGTCTTTGGTTCCGTCCATCTGTCAGATGGCATTCACCACCCATATACCAAACATAGGCTTTTTGCAGGTACAACTCGAAATTGTGCTCTAGTATGACAGAACATCTTCATTACTATGCAGCTTATCCTTCTGCCTGTATTACATAGATTATTAGGTAATATTGTCATCATTATAAGCATTTCCTTTGTGGCAGCAATTAAGCGAATTAAGCTATTACCAACATCTGTGCTGATCTCTAAATATGGCTCACAGGGTGAAGAATTGTACCCTTAGCATGCCAGTTCTGGTAGAAGATTGATCTGGCTCGCAAACAGCAAGAGCCTGATATGAATTCTGTATCACCGAACTGGCTGAGGCCAGGCTGATTTATTTTGGAGCTGCATACACCTGTTGTGGCAGACTTTAAATCATGGAAGACTCATTTGGTTCATGATTTAGATACACAATTCTAGTTCGGCCTGATGCAGGAGAACTGAAGCAAACATTTTGGCCTTAAATCAAAAGGCTATGACGGGATTTAAACAAAAACTTGGCAACTCTGAGTTTTGTTTTTGATATCTGTTTGAACTCGAAATTTGAAGCAAACCTCAAAGGACAGAAGCTCCTGCAGATTAAAACTGAAGTGGTTTTCAGGAATGCCTGAGATGCTAAGCTTCTGAGAAGCACAAACCTCTTCATTTTCTTTGTTATTTTATTGTTGGTATTTTTTCTGTTTCATATGAGGCCATCTGTAGTCCCCTGGAGAATTTTGGCTGAGCAAGGTCTGTCAGGATTGACTTTTAGGATCATCCCGGATATGCAAAACATCTCTTACTACAACTATACTTTTGGCAAAGGGAAGAACATCTTTAGTAACCTAATAACTGCTGAAAGATCTTCAATCATATTATTTCTCCTTGTTTCAGTTCCTGTCTCTGGTTTCTATGGTCAAAAAGCAGTGTTTCACCTGTTCCAAAACCTTTGTGAAGATGCACACTGTATATCAGTGAAACAAAGCATGTCTTGCAAAACAGTTCAAAGATTCTCCCAGTAGTAACTGATGTCCTGCTAGGATTTGATTTTATGCCCTAAAGTCAGTGAAGCTGAAGCCTCTGCATTGAGTAGGCAGGACCGAGTCACTTGATCGCGCCCTGAACCCAGATCACTTTTGCTTTGTTCAGCTTGTGGGGTTTGTTGTATCTTTATATTTCACTTGCATCAGTCTGTGCAAGGAACAGGGAGCACTTTATCTGGCTTTCTCTGACTCTAGCATTGCTAAGCTGATCTGTGCTATCTCTCAGGTTTCAGGAGAGTTTCCAGTTATGGCAGTGAGGTAGAAGAGTCCAGAAAATTCTAGGAGATAAAGAGTAACACCTAGAAAACATCTTAAATTAACTGGTGAAGATTTTCTTAACATGTTTTTCCAAAGTGAATGCAGGACTGTGTTGATACAAAGCAACTGCTGATGAAATCTGCACCAGATGTGTCACTATAGACTTAAAATTGTCCTATCTGAATTGTAATCTGATTCAGTAACATTTCTAGTGGATTTTAAATGACATGCATCACAGAATATTCAGCTGGACTGAAGACTGAGATGAGACAATATTTTTACAGCTCCTAGTAATTAAATTGTGATTGTTGCAGCTGCCTGACAGACTGCCTTATTTTATAAAGTGTCAAAGCATCATAAAATAAATGACAAGTGAAGGGAAAACTGTTTTGAATGAGTCATAAAGGCACTAGATATTTGTCTTGTTCTGATAGTCCAATTATAAAGACTTGATGTTTTAATTGGTCTTCCAACCATTTAGACAGAGATGTTTTCAACTACTCAGTACACCCTTGCTGTCACCAGTTATCCTGGCATACAAGGCACATGAATGACAACAGTTGCTTTTAGAAACAGAACTTGAGTAAGTCCGTTACTACCAAAACTGAACATCAGCCCCCTTTTCCTGTTACTGGTGAGTAGAGAAGTGGCTTTACACTTTCAGATGAAAAAAAAAAAAAAAAGTGGAATTCTACAGAAAATAGTCCTTTGTCTCGTATTAGGCCTGGCATGGTTCATTAGTTATATTGGATGGAACTACCACATGTAATCACTTTTTAATGAAGCATCGTGATTGTAAGGCTCAAATTTACCAGAGGAGGGAAAGAGCCAATCTTTTTCAGTCAATTCCCCCTGGTGATGAGCCTTCCTTCCGTAAACTGTAGGAATTACCTTTGCAGTGATGTTCACTGAGTCAAGAAACTGAGGCCCCCTGCAACCTCAGAGTGACTATCTCTGGTCTTCAGTTATTCCATTACCTTAAACTGACTTTTCAGAGAGGAGAGAAAGTTGAGAGAAGGTAGGAACCCAGGTTTCCAGGCTCCTATCCCAACAGTATGGTCACAAGTCAGTGTCATTTAGCACTAAGGCTGATGACTGCAATGAGTGGAAGAGTATATTAGGAAAAGAGATCTTATGAATTATTTGCATTTTTCCTGTTAACAAACCTGCAGGACTAATTTTTGGCTTAACCTTGAGGCAGTGCCTTAATTCTGTGATATATTTTCTCTGCTTTTTCATTTCTTTAAAGGGCACATAACCATTACAAACTATTTGTTGAACTATTTTCCTGGGCTTGATATTGAGAAGAGGAATGTGTTTGGATTCACAGCACTGATGAAATCTGCGATGCAGGGCCGAACTGAATGTGTGAAAGCCTTGATGTTGGCAGGTATGCAAAGTGTTTTGCTGCTTTTTTTTGTCATTGTCTGACTGCAAATACCAGACAGTCACACGCAAACACCAAGCAGGACATTGGTCATCGGGCTTTTCACTCTCAGAGGTGTGGTGTGGCCCTCCCTGGAAATGGGTGCAGCTTTTATATAAGCCATAGGCAAAATGGTGAAGACACATGCTGCAAGTGCCGGAGCACCGTTTGCCTGTGGAAACTCGTCCAGGATCTCTCCAAGAGCTCTCAGGGTGAGATTTATTGTCTCCAGGACAATTCAGGAAGCATGATCATCAAGATTTGTTGACAAGGAGTTAATGACCAACCATGGCAGATCCTGCGACAGGGGCTAGAGAGTTCTGGGGGCTCTGGCTCCTGTCAGGAGAGTTGACTGTAGGACTCATATTGCATGGGGGACATTGGTGAGAAAATTGGTGACACCAGGAATAACCTCCTTTTCTAACCCCTCTACTGATCTGACTTTGGTGTCCAGGTTTATGGGCAACAGGGTACCAGCAGGTCTGTATCTACTGCAAGGAAGGGAGTCATAGCACAGGGAGTGAGCAGATCCATCTCTGCCCACCTGCCTCTCTTCACATCTGAGAACAGGAAATAGATTTCTTTATGTTGGTTCTTGACTGCAGTTGAACTTCCAGCTGTATGCATTGGGACGTGAAGGGGTCCTTGAACATAAACTCAGAAGGGCAAGAGACATTGAGGCTACAGCCTCTCCATGAGCAGTTGCATCATACAGCACCTTTTAGCCACAGTGTTGTATGTTTTTATTATATTAAGTAACTAGTATATAAATTTTTAGCTATTAATTAAATAACTAGCATACATTAATATATATTCTTGTATTACAGTTGCAGATATTTGGCACAAATTAAATATGATGGAAATGATAACATATTTCATGTGAATATTTTCACTGTCTAGACCAAGAATTCTAGAGGTCCATTTCACTGAGAGAGCTCTTGAATAAGTAGCTTATTTCAGATATCCTGATGTCACAGAAATCTTATCCCACAGAAACTGAATATTTTAAGTCACAGGTATTTATCAAGCATAGAGATATTATTTTCATAATATTTGGTTTCTAGATGTTGATATGACACAGAAAAAATGTTCGGATGCTGTGAAAGGTTTTGTTGCCTCTTATAGTGGATTCAAGGCTTTGGAATACTTTTTTTTAAAAATTCATTTCAGGGTTATTTTTTTATAATGCAAAATCATAAAAACTGTCAGAGCTGGAGTGCTGCTAGATGCAGATGCACTTTCTGCACTAACACACTTTGGGCAGATGCTATTTCAGTATTTTCTAGTGCCTGTTATAAATTATCACTTAAAATTAAACTTCAATCCCAAGACTTTATGACTTGTCAAATTGACCTTACGGTGTCATGACTTTCTATTATTATTACCATAGATCTGATGGAAGCTTTTTCCTTCTGTTTTAGTCAGAAGAAGCTATTCCACAACACTTCCATCTGTAGATAACTCAGTCCTTGTTATTCTACTTCTTGTACAAAAAGTATTGATAACAAAGTTCACTATTTGGTTGCTGCCTCTAGCATTTGAATAGCCACCTTCTCGTTTTCACAGTTCCTAAGAAAAGAGAATATTGGGAAGAACAAACTTTTAGGCAGCCAGAAAATGGCTTGTAAGATTCCATACTGAGTTTACCTACAGAATGTTGTATTGGCCTTTTTATGCATCAGATATAGTGAGGATATCAAAGATCATCCATTGGCTAAAAATTTAATATACACTGTTTCTAAATTGCAGACTATATACATGTTTTAGTGAGTATTTTGCAGGACCTCACATTTTCAGGTCAAAATAGGGGCCACAAAGGAAGTGTGGTAAATTCCCTGCATCCATTTTAACATCTGATTGGTTTATAGCATTGTGTAGTCTGAGGAAATGTAGGGGGGGGGGAAACTGCTCATCCGGAATGGATTTAGAAGTAGTTCAGGGCTTAAGAGCCACCAAGATGATCAGGGGAAGGGGGCATGTCTCGTATGAAGACAGGCTGAGGGAGTTGGGGGTTTTCAGCCTGGAGAAGAGAAGGCTCCAGGGGCACCTTACAGTGACCTTCCAGTACCTGAAGGGGGCCTACATGAAGGCGGGGGAAGGTCTATTCAAAAGGGTTTGTAATGACAAGAGCAATGGTTTTATGTTGGGAAAGGATAGATTTAGACTGGATGTTAGAAAAAAGTTCTTAATATGAGCGTTATAGACCACTGGAATGGGCTGTCCAGAGAGGTGGTGGAGGCCCCATCCCTGAAGTCATTCAAGGTCAGGCTTGATGGGGCTCTGAGCAACCTGCCTTGGGTAGAGATGTCCCTACTTGTGTAGGGAGGTTGGACCAGATGACTTCTAGAGGTCCCTTCCAGCCTAAAACATTCCATGATTCTAAGGGATACTGAGTGGCTGCTGACTTTGTTGTACTAGTTTGCTGAAGGAGGTGAAAGAAATTGTTATTACAAGACTTTGAGAAACAATCAATGTCACAAATAAAACAGCAAAATTCTGTGTTAGAACATAAGAATTTATGGAAGTACAGAGGGAGACACCTATAATCAGCTGCAGATCTACTTGCATAGCTACAGGTATGTGCCTTTAGAAAGGAGTTACAGCCAGAAGCATTTTTAAACCCAGTATGTTTGGTGCCTGGGTAAGACCTCTATTGACAGGCACCTACTTACAGCAATGCAGGAGATCAGTAAGGGAAAATAACTCACCTTCCTAGCTGCCTAAGCATGGATTTAACAGTCAGATGGGGAAGAGGTAACTGCAACGTGTGACAGATGGTTGGAGCTGGATTGTCAAAGTGACTGCTCTTTCCGAAATTTGAGTTCCTGGAGGGTGGCCAAGCTCAATCACTACAAGGTTATGGGGCTATAAGACACTTGGCCATAATGTTGCTCTTTTGAAGTGAGTCTTTGGAATTTGTGAATTTGCTGTTTGTGAGTGCACAGCGAGTAAGGGCAGGACCCAGATGCTCATCGGCAGTTTGTCACAGGATGCTGCACTGCCAGGACCGCGCTGATGCCAGCACTCAGCAGGCAAGGCAGCCCGAGCTCAGAAATGTCGGTTCATGTGTCAAGCCCTGCTGTAATCTCCAGCATAAACTCAGTGCTGACCTCATAAAGTTGTCGAGCTGTTGCGGATCTGGAGACTGGACTTTAAATAGCACATGTAAACCAGGTTGGTAACAAATGCCTGGGCTCTTTCACACCCTGTGTTTAAACTCAGAGTATCAGTTTTGCATCCAAAGGGACATTAAGCCTTCTTAACCAAATCAGGTATTGATAACCCAAAGGAGCATGTGTATTCAAACTACTAATGCTAAAAATGATCTTCAGGGCAACTTCCTTAGGAAAATCAAGGCAAGTGGCAAAGACAGTTTTCCTGAAAGAAAACTTGTAGGCTATAGTTACACTGAAATGACTATTACTTCAGTAAGACTGATATCACATCTAAAAAGGGACATGACTGCTCATATCTCTCCCAGATGAGGCATTCTGCTGAATGATACACTTGTTCAGAAATGTCTTCTGATTTGTACAGAAAATCAATACCACTATATTAAATCATGCCTTAGGAGAGATTTTGTGATACAAGGTACATCGATTCCTGTTGAAAGATCGGGTTTTCAATACTCTGTAGTATTGTTTTCTGAGATAAAGTTTCTGAAACACTTGGTGATGCATCTGTCAGGGAGCAGCAGGAGTGGTCTTCTCCTCAAAGAGAGGTCAGCCAAGGGTGACACAGACACAGAGAGACATTAGCCTCATCAGCAACGGTGCCCCTTGAAGAAGCAGAGCAAGGCTGGTGACAATAACCAGGATCAGCCAGTAGTGCCATGATTGCCAGGCCAGTCTGTGGTGACAAGGCAAGTCCATAGAGACAAGGTAGCTCTGAAGTGAAAACAAGAAATTAAGTCTATGAGTCAGGGTCCAAATCAGCAAGGCATATGGCTAGGCTCAAGCCAACATAGCTCAGGCAAGGACCAGACCTGAGTGACTGAGCTTCAGTGCAGCCCCCAGGCAAAGGTGGGGAACCCCCAGTGAGCATTTTCTCACATGGCTTTTTATGCACAGCTCTCATCCCAGGTCTCACAGCTGCATGCACAGCTGGCATGTCCTTTTCTTGAAGATAATGGCCAGCAGCTGTCTATACATATTGCTTGCTTACAAGCAGAACATACTGTTCATTACAATTTATATTTGGAGGCCATTCCTTTAGCTACCGTTCTTCTTGTGGCAAATCCTTGTTATATGTACAAGGAAATAAATTCCATGTGATCTGCTACGTTCCCAGCCAGCTCTAGTGGGAAGGAGTGCAGACCCAGGCAAGAGTTAAGGAGGTGACAGGACAAGAAGCTAGCCTGAGATGGGAGAGATTCAGGGGAAGGAAGTCTGAGTAGGATGGTTCAAAAGCAGGCTAGAGGAGCAGGAGGACAAGTCTTTTTATGTCTTTGCTCCTCCCTACACGAGTTTATCTGTAGCTTCTGCAGCCATGAACTTCATCAAACCTTGATGTCTTGGAGATCCCTCAATTCTTTTCTAAGTCCACTCTTAGATTTGATTAACTATTCTTCCTCCTTGCATCCTCTCTGCCTTCCATTCTGGGCCCCATGCTTGAGTCCCTGCCCCTGTGCTTTCTCCCTGAATGGTCCTTTCTGCAAATTTCACTTAAATTGCACATAAACTGAGTCCAGCTCTTTTGCTTAGGGTGTCACCATCCACATTGTTCTGTGTCTCTAGTATCCTCTTTTTAGGGATTTTCTCAGAGACTTCGGAATCAACTGCTACTCTTTTAAAACCAAGCTTTTGATCACTTTCCCCATGCTCTCCTTTTCCCTCTTTTTCTATAATGAAAAAGCTTCCTTTGTGGGAAGATTATACTAGATCCATTGTAAACTGGTTCCTGGTTACTGTTCCTCATATCTAGTCCTCCTTATGCTTATTTGGAATGTTCTCAACAAGACAATCCACCCTGGAAAATATAATTTATCATGATGTTTCTCTGGCCTTTTCCTCAGGCCTTGATCTCTGGACATCTCCCTCTTCCAAAGCAATGGGACAGAATGTCTTTTCTTTTGTGACAAGATCTGTGTAGGTTACACTTGTGTTGGCTTTTTGACAGAGAAGCCCTTTAAGAAGTCAAAGCCTAAGATGTATCCCATTCATATCCCAGCTTGAAATTCTTTCAAGAAACACAGGAATGATCTACACGGCCAGTGATACATGTAAACCACAACTGAATGTTAAAGAGCTCAGTTATGTTGAAAGCAAATGGGAAAAGTGCCTATGTTTGTCCCAGGGAATGTGCTGCAGAGTTGCTGAACAAGTCTGACTTTCTGGAGTGTGTAAAGGTCCCTCTGAGATCAGGTGAAGTATCAAGGCAGAATATAAACTGAATGATTTGCAGTTTAAGAATGTGACTGCCTGAAACCAGAGTGCATTCGCTCCTGTTGATTCCATTCCTTTACCCACGTACCCATATACTCTAAAATATCAAGATGTGTGTGCCCAGCTGGTATGTTCAGGATCACTTGGGTGCGACGGAGAGGTTACGATGCTGGCTGACAAGTCCTTGACGAGTCTGTGAGATTCCTTTTGACTGGCAACACTAAGCTAGTTTTTGGACAGATCTTTTGTATCCTATAGCATTCACCAGCTACAATGTGTTGGATGTTTGCAACAGCATCTTGCTGACTTCAGTTTACAAAAACACTTGTTGCTTCTTGTTCTGCAGAAATTCTTCCAAAGGTGCGCTCTGTCATGAGCTTCCTTTGCCCTTTACAGAGCTCTTCTGTGTGAGGAGAACTAGGCACATATCATCCTCATTGACAAATGCCCACACTCCTGCCCTAATACCGGAACTGAGCAGAGACTTCCCTCTAACCTTCTGGTTTCTAGGGAATGTGGCAGCACTGGATATAGTACTCTAGAAGTTGTAAAGGATAAAGTAGAGCAGACTAGGATGCTTGCTCCTCCTGTTACTCTTGTATCCTCTCTTCAGGAAACCAGGTGCCCAGGAGGAGAAGAGTGTAACCCCACTTGAAAGCAAAAAAATGAAGAAAAAGGGCAGAAGCACATGTGAGAGGGCTTATGGGAATGTGAAGAGATCACAGGAAAGGCAAACCTGGAAAAGGATGCAGAAATATATGAGAAGAATGAATGGGGAGAGGGGCAGATGTCAGAATTGGATGGATAAAGATCATAAATGAGGAATGGGGGAAGGACAGGCCAAAAGATAATAACCACTAGAAATCATTTCCTTCCAGGACCTAACACTGGACTTCAAATGTCTAAGCTTCTGCTGTCTAGCATCTCATGTTGCCTCTTACGTCACCTTATGTTGCCTCTTATGGCTGGTTCACTTAGTGATAAGAGCATGGTTTTGCTAACAATTACTTCTTTTTCTCAGGGGTGGTAATCTAAGGTAGATGAGAACTGCTGTTCTGGTGTCAGAATAAAGGTCCATCTCACCCATGTATCTGACATGTACGGAAACTTTCCTTATATTTGATCACCTTTGTCACCATCCTCTCAACTTTCCCAAATTCTACATTGTCCTTTCATAGCTAAGACAACTTGAATTGTACATCTGGTGTTTTCTCTACTTTTTTTTTTTCCCCTATATTTTTTTCTCTATTTTTTTGAATGCTTTTCTAGAAATTCCTTGTATTTTATTTTATTTGCTATTTTTGTCCCAAGTGCACACCGAGTGATATTTTTATGGAACTTGTGATCATTAGCCCAAGATCTATCTTCTGAGTAGCAGCAATCATTTCAAAGCCCATTATTCTGTAAGAGAAGGATTTTTTTCTGTACAGAATTGTTTCTTTTCGTATTTGTCACTCTTTTCTTGTGAGCTTGAGAGAGTGGATTTTAAAATGGCAGGCAACATTCAATGTTGTTGAAATTCATTGTTATTCTTTGCAATGTTTCAGAAGTATTTCGTATATACAGCTTTATTTTCTTTTTTGACTTTTTAATATACATCAGGAGTTCAGAAAGCCAGGAACCTGATCTCTCCTTATTGTGTTTTGCAATAAGAGGATAATTTTGACACAAGTATTATTGTGTCTTTTATGTGACATTTTCCTGCAGAGTTCTGACTGATTCAACTCCGATCATAGCAACAAAAGTGTTGTCAATTTCATGAATTAACACTAACTGTTTTTCTTTTGTTTGAGGGGCAAATGTTCATGCGACTGACCCAAGCCGTGGACTAACTTCATGGGAATGGGCTTGTTACACAGGAAGATCAGAATCTGCCTTCATCATGCAAAAGCTGATGGACAGGCCATGCCCAGAACAGTTTTGTGACCAATATAAACCAGAATGGCCAAAGCTGAAGGAACTTCTTGCCAAGGCTGCAGAGCCCAAAAGCTGTTTGCAGAGGATTTCTGAGTGCATGAGGGCAGCTGTCTCATTTCGGTCATTCTATGGCCCAGAAGAAGATGGGGTCCTCGACCACTTGGTGAAGGTGACAACAAGCTTGGGCAGTCCTTTCATTGCTCTGTCATGCCGGACTGTGTGCCCAGGCAGCCCACCTTCTGTGGGAAAACGCAGACTGGCTGTGCAGGAAATCCTTAGGAAGCAGAGGGCTGAGGAGATCCGATCTCAGGACAAAGATCATGTTAGCAGCTACGAGAAGCTATTTCAGAACTCCAGAGTCACCTTGATCCCCAAGAAGAAGGACAGGCGAGCCAGCCTGCAGCCCATCAGCCTTGCAGTCCCTCAAGTGAACACCATAGCCACCAGGAAAGCAAGCCTCCTGCCGCTCCACTTGCTTAGACGGAGCAGCGTCAGACCAGGATTTGTCATCCCCAAAGTCCGTATCAGCAAGGCTCCTCCACCCACCTTCCAGCCAGAAAAGGCGAGAAGGAGGAGCAGTGCAAAGGATGACCCCTATTTGCAGATTCCCAAATGGAGATACAAGGAGCTAAAAGAGGAGAGGAAGAAGGCAGAGGAACAGGAGAAGAAAAAAGCAGAGGCTCAAAAACAGAGGCAGGTGTCTCCTGCCAGATGCAGGACCTGATTTAAAGGCAGTTGCTTCAAAGGTTTTAGAGCCATTAGTCTTGTTATCTGAGCAAGATAACAGACTGAATGCCTTTGTGCATGCCCACTGCTCATGGAGCTGGAACACTGAATAATGGCCTTTAAGGTGCATAAACAGGGCAGGGTCTAAGCCACAGTGTGTCTGATGGTGGAGCAGGAAGATATTGGAGGTGGAAGACTTACTAAGTTCACCTGTCCGCTGTTGATAAGAAGTTTGAAATGGCGCAGTCCTTTTGTGGTCTCCATTTTTTTCCAGTTCCAGGTGAAGCAGCTTGAAAAACAATGTGTGTGAAAGGATCATGTTTTGTGTTTGTTCATTTTGTAATGGACAAAACTAAGGAGTTGTGCTTCTGATCATAGACATTCCTCCCCCCCCCCCGCTTAGGTAGACATATTGCAAGGTTTTAGAGTAATAAAGTAAAGTTTAAAATAGATCACAGTGTTGGTGGACAGTGAAAATTCAGGTCTACAATTGTTTTGAATATACTAAGCACTTTATTTTAATTCCAATAATCAAAGTTTAAGACTGGATAGGTATTAAACTGTTCAGCTCTATACAGTCTGTGTGGATGCAGTTGCTAATGCAATTGTTTTTTTCTGTCGAATATAAAAATGGCCGTGTATGAAATATTTCTGTAGTTGAGGTATTCACATCCTCTTCAGGTATAAATCAGGGGCAAGGAGTGATTTCTTTGGAGCAACAGAGAATCTGAGATAATATTTTAATGCCACCATCACCTAAGATCTGCCTCCCCCATTGTTTCCCTGTATCCACTGTCTGTTTTCTCCTCTTTAGTCTCAGGGAATTTTTTGTAAAAAAAACTTAACTGTAAAATAAGGGAGATGGTGAGCTACATGTGGGGTTTGGCTTAGGCTGATAATTAAGTTCCTGTGAAAAAAACCCACCAGGTCTATTGTGAGCCTTTCCAGATTATAACCAGGACAGGAAAATTATGCAGCTTCCGGAAGTTTGAACAATTTTCCCAGGTATCAAGTCCAGCCATATGCTATGAACATCCAGGCAGAGATGCAGTATCAGGCAGCTCGGCCACTGTTTGGAAGCTGTGGCCAGATGCCATTGTGAGCTTTGGTAATACACCTCTGGGTGCCCGGAGAGGGCAGTACCTCACCCCCCTGTCGTGTTGCTGAGAGAAAACCTTCCCCAGTATATAAGCGCATCTCATAGTGGCAGTTCCCACAGGTTGCTGCAGGTTCTTGTGGTCCATGTTAAGGCTTCATTTGGTTTTACCAGCAGTCTGGCATGCCAAATCCTGGCAAATTCTGATAAGGAAGGGCTAGAAAGCTGTTGCTTGCTGAAGGGAGACCACATTCATGAAAGTGGAGGTCAAACACAAACAGCAAGTCATAGCACACGCTCAGGCTAAGCTCCTGTTTGAAATTAAATGCACTGTGATATGCCCTCCTGACGGTGTTGCTCTGCTGGAGCCCAGGCAGACCCCAGCTGCTGCTGTCACCTGCCTCTCCATTCAATTAAAAGAGAGGGAAAACTTTTCTATCCTTTACTCCCACAGCACAAAGGCTGGCCATGCTCTCACTGAACTTGTAATGAAACTGTGCATGTCAAGGGAGAAATAAATTCAGTTGATTGAAAACTAGCACCCAGACTGGTATTGCTAGCTAGAGTCTGAGGGGTCAGGGCTTGACAGAGGTTATGGCGGATGTGTGAAAGGATTTTTCCACACAGTCTGTTCCTTGTACCTCTTGCTGGGGTAGCTGTGCTGGCTAGACTGCATTGCCACGGGTCAGTGTTGGAGGAATATGCACACTGCTAATCAACCTCCCCAGCCCTATGAATATAAAGAAGATTTTAGTCTGCAAGTACATCAGTGCTGTGTAATTCATAGGCACCGATTTTGTTATGGATTTGGTGTGACCAGAATATAACCTGAACTCATTTCTTTGGAAATTAGGAAGACAATCTTTTAGCTGTCTAGGGCAACAATCTCAGGACGGACTTTGAACTGAATGGTTTAACTGTTAATTTTTGTTTACTGCCAACCCTGCATACTGAAGATTTAGCATTCAGATGCAGTATCTGAAAAGCAATCTGTGCTGCAGGTGAATTTGCACTCTCAGTATCTCTTGCAGGAGACATACAACTGACAGGTGCTCTCAGGGATTAGCATGCAGTATGTTAGAATTAGGGGTTGAAAATGAAGCCTGTTTTCTAATCCTTTGTACTTTCTGTGTGTATGTGTACAAATATGTGATATTTCCATTAAAAGAGGCAAAGCTGTTACTTACTTGGCAACCTTTTTTTTCAGAGTGGTTTGAGGATGCTGCCTGTCACTTTTCAGTAGATCAAAAAGGCCACTCGCTATGGACTAATTAATCATCACCATGTGAAAATAGTTCGGTTTCTGTGGAAGGAGCTATTGTGGGTTAACTTCTACTCCTTGTGATTTTTTCCCTAGGAGTAAAAGAAAGCCTGACACTGTGCTCTGACTAGCCACCTTGGTGGAAAGAATAGCCGTGGCTTTGATGACCCACAGCCCCATTGCTCTGCTGCAAGCCGCCAGCTCCTCAGCATCCTTATGGACAGTGTGGTTCTGTTTTGTGCATCTGTGTAAAGCTTTGCACTTGCTAGTTGGGAGGTGCAGTCACAGGTCTCTCTCTCTCCTCATTGCCTTCTTTTCCTACCTTACTTTTCCTGGCCGTTTTACTCCTCTTCATCACTGTACTCATGCAAAGTACTGCACCCCTCACTTGATTTTTTTATTGTTTGTCTGAAGGATCTGAAGGTTGCAGTGGGCAACACTCCTGCAGAACATGCTTCTAGAACCCTGTGGCAAATGGACAGGTGAACCCCGTGGCAGGTGAGGAGGCATGCCTGGCTCTCCTCTGTCTGTCTCTTCCCCTTGAGCTGCTGTCACCAAGAAGGGTTTGATTTCTGTTGGATTTCAGCACAAAGAGAGTGATTTGGTTTGTGGTTTGTTGGTTGCTTGTTTTTTTTTTCGAGACACCCATAACTAGGAAATGCCAAGTGATAGTGGCTGTACTTCAGATCTCCCCTGGTTCCTCAGGAAAGCTGGCTTACCTCCTAAAAAAACCACACGCATCCTCGGCAGCACCTCCTGGCAGCTGGAGCCCCTGAGAGAAGGCAGAAGTGCTGCTGCAGGCGGATGCTTCCAGAGAGGGGAGGGGGACACTGATTCCAAGGGCAGAGGAAGGTTTTCTACCTGCCTTTGAAGCCAGCCTACAGTCTGGCACGGTAGTGGGTATGATGCTCCTGAGTGTTGTGAGTGAAACGAGCACCCGCTGTGTCTGCCTTCAAGGCCATTGCTTGTCTTGTCATGCTGCGAGTTTTGGCACGATGGCCAACCTCTCACCCGCTGATGCTCACTCACCAGGAAGCACCCAGCTCGATGGGCTGACTGCTGCAGTAAACAAGGACTTACTACAGTGACAGTGGAAAGCAAAATCCTAAGTGCTTCCTGGTGCTCTCTAGAATGACATTGTGCTCTCTTTTCTGGAAAGCAATGGTGTCACATGGAAGAGCCCACCAACCCTGTGGAAGGTTTTTCAGGCAGGAACACAGAATTACACAGAATTGGCTCCTCATGTCACTACGTATTGTTCACTTGGGGATCTCTATGACAATGAAAACCATTCCTTAAACCTTGACAAAAATCGTCACTGAGTGTCTTTACTGAATGTCTTTTTCTTAGTAGTCCTGAATATGCTTATGCTGTCCTGCTAAGGGACAGATATTAGAGCAGCTGGTAAAAAAACCCACCTTGAATGGAAAAATGGCACACAGCTATGCAACATTCTTTGAGGGCATTTCTTTTTTAAACATCTACATTTCAGCAGGAAACTTCCAAAAGCTGTGACTGAAATTAGGACCCAGTATACAGGATATGCCAGTTTGCATATGGTCTGAACTGAAGCCTTCTCTTTCATTTTCTGTAACTCATGCAGCCTGGCTTTGCTAGGTCTGCTTATTGTGCCTCATGACTTAATACTCCACAGGTTTGGTTAGATACCTGGAGACCACAGGTGGGAAACAAGCTGGAAAGGGCAGTCATGTCCCTCTCTCCTGTCCGTGCATTCCTGCTTGCCCCCAGCAAAATGTGATTTTGCTGGATTAGTATTCCATGAATTTAATGAGCTAGACAAAATTGCTGGAGCTAAATGGTTTCGTTCAGATCCAGTGAGCTGCCAGGTGGCTCAGCCAGTGCTGAGCAGTGAGGAAGAGCTCCCTGGCACAGGTTAGACAGCTCCAAAAAACATCTAGCTGTGTGACACACAGAGGTGACACCCTCTTACGGGTATTTGTATCTCTTCTGAACCCCAAGGAAAGGGGTTTGGACTGTTTTGCAGATGGTCGGGAAGATTACATTCCCACCCTCACCTCTAAGGGCACCTTTGAGCCCTTTTGGAAAGATTAAACAAGCACCAGCAACAGAGCTGCTCAGCGACTTCAGTCATAAAGTAGGGCACAAAGATTTCTAAGAAATAGGAATTATCCTCCCTTTTTTCTTCCTTCAAATTATTATATGTAGAACTACCAACCCATATGGTCATTTGGTTAATTTTAAGACCTTTTTCATTACTTAATTGCTCACCCAGAGAGTGCATTCAGCAGAGAGAGCAGCTGAGCAGCCAGCCTGCCATCTTCTCGAGACAAGCAAAAACTGGACTGACAGTTCAGCAGTCTCTCCATACAGTAAATTTTGCAACTATATCATTGAATTCCAAGTAATGAAAACTGCTAAATTAACATTATCAGAGATAACAGTGGGTAGAGATAATCCCTGGAAGAGTGAACAAGAGGTAATGAAGGCAGTGAGGAGGAAAGAAAATACATCGTCTATGGTGTGTCTCTGATTTGAAACATGGTTGGTTTTTTTGACTCATTTTTTTCTGACTATTGTGTGGACAAGAGTTAAAAGCAGCCACAAAGGCTTGCTCTGGCCTGATATTTATTTTAAAAGAAAATTATTCAATATAAGCCTCCTTCAATGCCTCCTCCATTTCTGGCAAGTTACCTTGTGTTCAGGAGGTGTTGAAACCAGCTGCTTAGAACATTTAGGAAAGCCAGTTTCTCATCATTCTTTTTGGAAGCTTTTTATCCAGCAATAACTTTGGATGGAGTTGTAAATGACTTGATCTGAGGCTGGGACAAATGCCTCCAACAGTGTCTTGAAAATAAGAAAGTCAGATAAACCTGTCTCCCAGACAGCTGGCCACCAGGAACCCTCTCTAGATTGTAGAGCAACTGGTGTACCAACATGTCATAGATTAAGATGAATACAAAATCAAAATAATAAACAATAACAGGAAATAGTATTTAGGCCCTTCCCTGTGTACCTGTGCTAAACATGCTTAAGGCATCCAAGCCTGCCCTTTGGAGAAATAATGCTGGCTGGTGGAGCTGAAGATCAGAGGCAGTCTGCAGAGTGGTGGCAAGCTGTCTGTAGGATGCATACAGATCACACTACGAAAACCTGAAATGGGCTTGTTTACAATAGATATCAATCAATTGATTTCAGTATGGACATAGTCCTTAAAAGGGTGCAAGATTGTTCTCTTTGTTAAGGCCACGATGTTATTTCTGGGGTGGTAAACACAAGCCAGGGCTTCAAATATGCCTTGAGGCAAAGGCTTCCTCAGAAATAAACCTCGGAAATAAACTCTTCAGCTATATAATTAACTCACACAGGGATAGTCCTGTATCAATTCACTTCAACTGGATCCCCCCCCAGGAGCTGTAAATGTTGTCTATCTGATGATTGTGGAGACATTCTTTCTATAGGATCTCCCACTAACATAAATAAAAAAAAAAAAACAACAAACCAACAAAAAAGAAAGTGCTCATTAGCCTTATGTACCACGTCTCTCACACCACCTTCGCTGCTTGCAGAAGGTCAAGGGGAGATTGTTTCTTTCCAGAGGAAGCCAGTTTGGAAAGTCCACCAAGGAATAAGACAGGGAAATTGTACTCAGAGTATTTGAAGTGTTTCTGAACATAGCTCTCAAATCATCCAAGTAAGCAAAAAGATACCATATTCATAGATACCTCCAAAAGTATTATGGGCTGCCCCAATATTACAAAGGCTACCCAGAGAATGTCACATGGCAACTGAGAAGGGCCAACTTGTCTTCCTTTGGAGAACAGAAATTTTTTTCTGCCTGGAGACTTCCTATGTACAGCTACATGTAGCACAGATGGAAAAACATTGTAAACTCTGGATCCTTTTTCTTTGGTTGTTAAGCTGCTGACCATTGAGAAGCATGAATGACATCAACCAGAGCCATTCGTAGACCAAGATATGTGTTACAATGCTAAATATGCTGCAAAAAGGTATCTCTAATTTGGCAAACTGGATTCCCCAAAACAGTTTCCTACCATTAAAATATCTGTATAATGAAGGTATATTAATTATCCATGATATTAAATTAAACCATGCCCTAAAAACTATCTATTGGTAACACAGTTGTACCTATATGACATTCATGTATAAAGTTATAGATGCTATAATTGTCAAGGTTTAGGTTCAGGGTTGTCCACTAGACCTGTAACAGACAATCACTGTTAACTCCTCTCCGTCCCCAAAGAGGAAGAGAAATGGAATACGGGAGAGAGACTGAGCGATTAGAAAAAGAAACCAGAACAGCTTTAATGAAAATTAAAATAATAATATCAAAAATGGAACATACAAAACCAGTACCAAGCCAAACCCCCCCTGATGGTAATTACATCACTGTCACTACTGATGCTGGGGAGCAGGCACTGGAGACATCCCAGGCTGGACTCAGTAGCAGACAGGAACCAGATTCAGGAGCTGGATTCTAGTACTGGATTCAGGAACACACGGATCAGGATTGAAGGCAGAATGGACAGAGTTCTTCTTGAATGCCAGCCATTGAAGAAGAGAGCTTAACCCATGTCATCCCTCAGCTTTATACTGATTATGATGTATGCTGTCTGGAAGACCTCACTGGTCAGTTCAGGGTCCCCTGTCCTGTCCCCTCCTCCCTGCAGGTGCAGCCTTTCACTTTCCTGCACCCCCAATGTTGTACACAAGATCCAGCAGTGGCCTTGGTCTGCACACCAATCCTTGGTAGTAACTCTAAACATGGGGGGTTATCACTGCCAGCAGCAGACACTGCCTCTGAAAACAGGCTGCTAACTTCAGACAGTGCAGTTAGTTAGAAGAGACCGAGCTGAAAAGTGAAATCACTGAACAGAACTAGTTCTGTTCTCATTCAAATCAGGACACTTCCCTCTTCAGATTATCATTACACTTTCCATAATGAACAAGCTTCCTTTGTCTCAGATATGCATTTGTTTTTACCTGGACGGTGCAGTTAGAAGATCTGAGCTGAAAAGTAAAATCACTGGACAGAATCAGTTCTATTCTAACTCAAACCAGGACATATATGTAACATCTGTATATATTCACATATATTTATAAATTTATAAAATAAATACAAAGAAAAAGGCTCTCACCTCCCAGTGATAATGTCAAGCACTCCAATATGTTAATGGTGACCATTCTCTAAGGAAGCTAGTGTTAAGTACTTGTTCTGCAAGAGGAGTAAATCATTCAGGGTATAATACGAAGGCTACAAAGAGAAAACAGACCAGCTGCCTTTTCACTGAATACTGTGGAGCATTTGCATGGGAAGAGGCAAGGGATTCTGTGAAAAATCATACTTCATCACATAATTGAAGTTAATATGCATATTAATTTTGCCTAGTCAGGTTTAAATTTGGCACTCCTCTTAGCACATTTGAATTTACAATGTTCGTAGCATTCTTTTATGGCTATGAAACTGTGCAGAGGTTTATGGGCCAAATGCTGCTGTTTCGGTCCACTCCTGGCAAAACAGAAGAGGCTGAGAAAATGGGTTCAGGTGGTTCCTATTTCCCTTCCCATCATAGCAGCTTCCCACATGAATGGCAGTTTGCTACTTTGCCCAAGCCCTTCCTCACAAACAAATAAAAAATAAACAGAAACCCTCAAGAGGCAGATGTGCAAAATCCATGCTCACAGGCCCTGGATGCATTCAGTGATTTTTTACAAGGCTCTGGACAAACAGCGAGCTCTTGTAAATGTGAGGCAACAAAGGGGCACAGCAACTGCTTAAACACCTCTGCTCCCCGTGTGTGCAGGCGCATGTACATGCTGATGGTATTCACTTTTGGTGCCCCAGTAACTGAAAACTGGTCAAGGCAGCATTAACCACCAAAGGTGTTTTCCGAGTCTATATACAACCTTCTACTTGACAAAGGAGATACTTGCTTTCCAACTGCATTCAGTAACTGAAGCTAAGGTTTCTTGGTGCTTGCTGCCATTATACTGAAGCTACCTTCTTGCAGAAGCCAGTAGCTTAGGGATGCTCTGCATTATTGTGTGACAGTGTTAATGGGACACCAATCAAGAAGTGATGCCATTACATAATGGCCCCACTAAAATTTCCATTCCAAAACAGTGTTTTAAAAGAATATGCAAACGTAGATGTATTGAAAGCAGACACAGCGTGTTATCAGCTTGGCTGCTTTCCCAGGGAAGTGTAGTGGAACAGTTGTCACTCAGAATTTGTCCGGTTTCCATGCAAGTGACATGTGGCCTTTGACCACCTGGCATCCTTTTCCACAAGCTGCAGTTGCAGCCTCCTGAATTGTACCATTATAAGTGAGATACACCAATATTTGCTTGGTGAGCAATAAAAATGAACAGATCGGGCATATTTTGCTTTGTTTTGCTCTCAAAAATTTGTTCAGCAAACTCAAATTTGACTAATGTGCTCAGATATAAAAACAGTTTGTGGATGTTTCACATGATCAGTCTTTCACTTGTGGTTTGTGAAAACTGTGGGGTTTATTCTACACGTGATTGACTGTATTAGGCTTTTTTAAATGTTCATGGGCACAATGAACAGAGTTTTTTAAATGTTCATGGGCACAATGAACAGAGTTTGCCTGTGGTTTCCCAGCCACTACAGGGCAGCCTTCTGCAAGAGCCTATTTAGGTTTATGTAGGGCCAGCACTTCTGAGTCAGCACCTGCTCTCTGCTGGAGGAACCTGTTAGCTACTGAGTGGCCAAACCACAAGATCCAGGCTTTGATGTGTGACAGTGGTCATGTCAGTCACAGTGACCAATGGGCACTAGTTTTGGTTGTACACTCAAACCAGGTTCTCCACATTCTTGAGTAATCACTTGCCCAACAACGTGCCCATTTAGGAACCTTCAATACCCTGAGCTGTCCTAGGGTTTCCATGACTGACTAAGCTATTGTGCTCAGAGAAACTAAGGACAAAGCGCTGGGCTGAAAGTGCATGTCCACTGTCTAAAGAAGAAATATCCAAGTATCATGGCAAGGTCTTGTCTGTATTTAAAAACAAAACCAAAAAAATAAAACCCAAACAGTTGAACTGGTTTAACTGAACAATTAAACTGAATGCGCAGAGACTTTCTTGGGTTGGTTGTCGTGAGACTAGTATTTACTTGACTTAATCAATCAGAAGAAGCTTGAGATTACAGTGATATAAATCAGTTCAGTGCCTCTTGCTCGCCTTTGGCTAATTACCAGTCTCGCTTTCATTAGCGTGGCTCACAACTGCCAGAGACCCCTCCCCTCGCACAGTCCCCAGCACCACAGTGCAGTTTTGCTTTACTGGTTGGATTTGGGAAACTTTAAATCCCTGCATGCAGGGCTGGGTAAGAACCGTATCATCACCATCCTCTGCAGGGAAGAGTTTACTTTCCATCAAGTAAACCAGAGGCTTAATCTTTAATTCAAGGCTGTCTTCTGAGGATCACAGCCCCAGTTCAGGAACAAAGTGAGCCTGACAACAGTCAGATGTAGAAGATGAAATATTAATCCATGCTTTTGTGACATCCATGCTGGATTACAGTAATTCCCTGTCTGCAGGTCTTCCCAAGGCCGCCTCCTACAAACCATGGTGTAATGGTTTGAAAAAACAAAACAAGGGACTCAAGTCAGAAATACAAAAACAAGGGAAATGCAACGGTACAAAGAAACACGCCGAAACAGAGTCCGCATACAACCCGACACTGCCGGCTGGGGTGGTGGTAGCCGTCCCGGTGAAACAGTCCTGGTGAAGCAGTAGTCCCGCTGAAAGCAGCGATGCTGTGGAGAAAAGGTCTGGCGCTCT
>JANHFX010024671.1:7654-19602 GCA_027560015.1 Chloroceryle amazona
GTTAATTAGAAGTACTGAACTGAAAAGTAAAATCACTGAACAGAATTAGTCCTGTTTTCACCCAAACCAGGACATATGCCCACACAAGTAATTTTTAAAAATATTATTTTTGCTTTTCATATTATTGAGGCATATTTGGACTATCCACTCAATATTAAAAAAAAAAAAATAGGAAGAAAAGATACCTCAGTGATAAAGAAATTGTACCATGTGTAAAATGTTGGGGGGCACTATGTTCTTCCACCCCCAAGAAAACCAAATCCAAACTCCAAACAAACCAACCCTTAACCCATTGACCAAAGCAAAGCCTAAGAACTTAAAAAGCCCTCAGCATTTAATAATCTTAGTCACTGTTTTGGGAGACATCATGTTTATGAATTTTAATTTCTTCGATAATTCTTCCAGCAAATGCTTGTTATGGGAGGTTGTCAACTGTAGGGCCATAAAACATGACATCTGTGAAAGATTGTTTGTTTTTGTCTTTGTTGTTTTTATTGTTTGTTTTTTTGTTTTCCCTATTACTTGCTGCATTATTGACTATCAGTCAAGGAGAAGTGGTAACCTAAGAGTAAGAATAGTGATATAGGTTTAGACTTTGCTTTTGTTGACATAAAAATTGTGTCTTAGCCAAAGAATCATCTAGTCTTAAAGACTTTACAGGAAATTGCTTATGTGAAATGGGCAAGTATTACTTTTGCCTATCATCATATGAAATGGAACATAAAATAGCAAGGCTTTAGGGGGTTGGTTTTTTTTTTTTAGTTTAGTGATTTCATTGTCACAATGTACGTCTAGTTACGTATTTAGCTAAATTAGCAAATGAAGTAATTGATGAGGTGAAGGAGATGAGTGCCCACATCTAACCACGCAGTAAGCCTTGTAAGCAAACATGAGATCCTAGAATTTTGCTGAAGCCCAGCAGTGGGGAGGCTGAGCATGTACTGCTGAGCACTGTGATTTCAGACAAGTCATCATGACTGAAGAAATATTTCTTAATATTCAAAATAAACCTCTCCTAGTACAACTTGAGGCCATTACTCTTGTCTGATTGCTTGTTACTCGAGCAAAGACACAAACACTCACCTCACTACAATCTTCTTTCCGGTAGTTTCAGGTAGAAAAACTTCTTCAATGGAAGGATTACCAAGCATTAGAACAGTCTGCCCCAGGAAGTGGTTGAGTCACTATCCCTGGAGATACATAAAAGATGTGTAGATGTGGCACATCAGGACATGATTTAGTGTTTTAGTCATGTTTGACCAACCTGATAGCCTTTTATGAGGACTTAACCAGGTGGATAGATGATGGTAGAGCAGTGGATGTGGTTTATCTTGATTTCAGTAAAGCATTTGACACTGTCCCCCACAGCATCCTTGCAGCTAAACTGAGAAAGTGTGGTCTGGATGATCTGGTAGTGAGGGGGATTGTGAACTGGTTGAAGGATAGACATAATGTAAGGAAAAACTTTTTCATGGTGAGGGTGAGTGTGACAGAGCCTGGAACAGGCTGTCCGGGGAGTTTCCTTCTCTGGAGACATTCAAAACCCACCTGGCTGTGTTACTGTGTGACCTAATCTAGGTGATCCTGCTCTGGCAGGGGTGTTGGACTAGATAATCTTTTCAGGTCCCTTCCAATCCCTAACATTCTGTGATTCTGTGAGTAAGGGGGGAACATCTTCCTCATAAAGTGAGAACAAAGGTTGGTCTCCACTGAGTGCTTGAATACAGCATGACCATCTTGTAAAGCTGCAGAGCAACACACAAAACCTCTTCCCTCCCAAAGGAAAAACAGCCCCATATTGATAGCTCTGTGTGAAGATGCTTTGCTTGAAATAATGCCAGAGACAGTGGCATATTTTTGATTCATTTATGTCTAGAGACTCAGTTCTGCACCCTAAATTGTCTTCACAGATTACTCCAGTACTCCACAAGATATTAAACAGTCTATAAAGCATTCTGGGCATTCTTGAAGAGCAGACTCAATCAGAGTGAGAAACAACGTAACATTTATCACGGATGGCTGTTATTTGAAGCCAGACCTCATTTGAAGATACCCACTGAGAGTTTTCATTTCTCTTCTGGTACATGACATGCAGGTTTATTTATAACTCTGGATTTACGTAAATTGTGTATTTGCACATTTACATCACTACCAACAGCTTTTCACAAACCACACTGCAGTTGGTGCAGTTGCCCAGGCTTGGTGGAACATGTTCAGATTTGGGGAGAGGACGGTGTCAATGGACTTCCTGCACAGTGGTGGCTTGTAAAGTGAGATAGCTGTAATATCCTTTGATATTGCTAATATTAATTTCCACAGGCTGCTTCTCTCCTCTTAGTTGCCCATTTATTTTGTGCAGTTTATACAGCTTGTGTTTCCCAAGTCTTTGCCTAGCTTGATCCCTGCTATTTGATCTCATTTCATTCCTTGTGTATGTATCTCACTCGGACCTTTGAAGTCTACTATCTATTTTTTCCCCTCCAATAATAATAGCCTTTCTTCATTCTATTTTTCATCCTTATTTTTTATTTTAAATATTTTAAATATGTTAAGATAAAAATAGTCAATTTTAAAATGAAATTTCAAATGACAATCTGTGCAACTCCAGAAACAATGTAGTTTGTTCAGTGAAGGAAATGAAGTGTAATAATATTTTTTATATGGAAAGACAGTGTCTTCTTCAGTGTTTTTATATTACCGAATAGTCCAGTCTACATAATTCCTAGGAAATATTCTTCAGAGATGTTGGATCAAACACATTATTGTAATGTGGGATACACAGTGACAAGAAATCAGTAAGTAGCTCTCAGTGCTTTTTTGTCTTTCAAACTGTTTAGTGTAACACTACTGTAAAAAATAATCATGCTATACATCTTGATACTGGACTGGTCATTTATTTTGATGCATCTGGAATAGTTTTGTTTCAAATGATAGAAAGCAGGACTTCTGGGTTAACCTATTATCTAGTGTAAAAAACAGTAGATTCTGACATGAGAAATAAAACACGTGATTTTCCTTTGTTCATTTACTTAGACTGGAAAAGACAGTAACTGTTTATGGATGTAAAGGAAATGAAGAATAACTTTTTTTTTTAAGATCTATTTAATACTTGATTTAAGACACCGGGGGGAAAACAAACAAACAAACAAACACCCCAAACCAAATAACAACAAAAAAACCTCAAAACAAACCCCACAAACCAAAAAAAACACCCCAAAAAACAACAACCCACAACACTAATGAACTGAGAATAAATGAGGAAAAAATAACTGTGTAGTAAAGTATGTTCAAATCTGAGACTGAAGTAGAGAAAGAATGGGGAATCCCTAGGTTTCCACTTTTTTTTTTTCCACTCTATTTTTTTTTTTTTCAGGCTTCAAGATACGATTGAGATCAAGCACAAAATCATTGGAAAAATATTGTAAAAACTCTAAGAGTTCCACCTTGAATTCAAAGGCTAGCTTAAAAAATAAACATAGTAAAAGTGAACTGTAAGAATATGGTGGAATAGTTCTTGTTAATGAAAGAAGTATTCAATACCAAATATTTAAGAAAGAATAAACAATTTCTTTACTCAGTAAAGAATCTTTAGTATATATCTTACATAATTTCTTACTGTAGTTTCTATAGATTAATTTTGTATTCCTTTATGAATAAGATTAGATATAGATGTTTCGTCTCATCTGGGGGATGTTAGAGTTGCGACGTGGTATTTTTTCATACTCATCAGCGTTAAAGACCTCACTGCGTATTCCACTTACAGGGCTCGCTCTCTCCTCAACTTTGGGCAGAGCATATTACCTTTCCAAATAAGAAAAAATAAGAAAATAACTTAGAAAAGAATGCACTGCAGAACCAATAAATAATTTGTTATGTTTACTAAATTAGAAATGATATTTTAAATCCAAAATAGTTGAGATGACAAGGAGAAAAGTTGAAGACAAAACTCCCAGCTGGGTGATTGATACTTACAATGACCAAAATATTTCTGTGGGGTTTTGTTTTAACATTCCAATATCTGTCTTTTTCTTGTACATTGGAAGCAATAAATATATTTCCTGCCTTGGGAACTCATGGCAAAGCAGCTTTGAGGCAAGCCAGCACATGGTCACATTTGCTGGGCAGAATCAGCTTATGGTCCTAAACTCTGACAGGTGTGTTTCAGCAGTTCATGAAGGTTTTAGTTGGTGTGGTGCAAAATGCTTTTAACAACGTAGAGAAACAGAGTTCAAATTTGATGTGCAAGAACAGTATGATAAATCTCAATGCTAGCTCTTGCTAATTTGCACTAGCATTTTTTGTTGTGCTTACAGTGATTGTTTCCTCAAATATCCCACTTGCCTTTTTTGACTTTTAACCCTGAACAGTTCCTTTATGAGAAATTTCTATGTATATGTAATAGCAATTTTGTATTGAAATTATTGTTGCTGTTAAATAGGGCAAGAAGAAATGTTTGCTTCTCCTAGCATGAAGGGGGGTAGTTTAGTTTTATATATATTTTCTGGGGGACTGCTATAAATAAATCAGTGTGGTTTGACCAAGTTGTTGGTTAGGTTCAGCTCTTAATGCTTGGAGGGTGCCACAGAATCACTTGTGGAGTTTGGCTTGGGTCCAAGACACTATTTATTTTATTATTTTATTTTTTTTTTTTTTTTTTAAGCATCTTTCAGAAGAAAAAGCCCATACTTCACAGAATCTCAGACATGGCAATTATTTAGAGAACTGTTTTTCTTGTGTCCTGTTTGCTCGCATTTTGTTTCTTACAACATCACTGAGGCTGTTAAGGCTTCCTGAGAGCCTTAAAACACACTCGAAGAGCCAGATCACTGTTCACCTGTGCCAACTGAGTGAAGATCAGCTGGTTTAAAATGTGTTTGATTTTCATTTGTTTTTCAGTGCCCTCATAGCTGAAAGTAACTGAAATTTTGTCCTTTTAGCTATTAAATAAATCAACTGTTCTGTGGAGCTTTGTAAACGGGGATTACAATTTTTGCAGTTTGATTTTTGATTTGTATGAAAATTGCATAGACCTTGCCTATAATTGTTGGTATACCTCTTTGGCTAAAATTTGCCCGATGCATTTGTTGGATAAGAAAATGCTGTTAAATTGTACCATCAGTCCCTGGTATGCTGGGACAGAAGGAAAAACCTCTCTTTGGGTGCAGCTTCATTATGTTTTCTCTCTGAAGTTCTGAAACAAATATGCTGTGCAGCTTGTTTCTTTCTTTCTGCAACCTTTGTCTTGTAGCTGGCTCTAGCAGCTCCAGCACAAACCATCTCACAGGAACTTCTTATCCTGAAAAGACCAGAAAATTTGCCAATAGGTTAAGGCTGTGTGGACAGCTTTTGCCCTTGGAACATCTGTGCCCTCCCAGTCATGCTACTGGTTTGCAGTGTGGGCTCGGTAGGTATTATGTGGGATCTGCAGTTCTGTGCAAGACTCCTTGATGGAGATGGAAGCTCGACCGTAAGATGTGTAAGAGATTCATATTTGCAGAAGTGCTGATAGCTAATAAAGGGAAGTTATTCCACTTTCCATACTACAGCGAGCAGAAGAGATGTCTGTCAGTTATGAGTCATTACAGATCTCAGCTCCAGCAGAAGGGTGTTTCTTAGGGTGCATTATTTGGAAACTGGTGCCTGCAAGGCACAAAGGAATTAATTATTTAGTTGCCCTTGTGTGAGAATCTGGGTTCAGGATGATATTCTTGCATGGATATCTGACTGGAGAAGCTAGAGCTCTGTCTTCAATATGTCATAATTTCTTGAGCCTGCAGTCATGTCTGCGTTAGTTAATGTATTTTTGTCATGATCTCATTTAACATGGCACAGGAGAGCACCTTTCTCCACACCCATCTAAAGCTAGCTGTGCTGACCCTTGGTGTGCTGTCAACACAGTGTGTGTGGAATGACACTATTTTAAAATGAGAGGGAGATGGAGGAGATAGATGTTAGCTTCAAGCACACGACATCATTCAGGGAACAGTTTTATTCAAGGTTAATGGAAGATCAGGCATAGTATCTATCAGCTGAAGCAAGATCAAAGTAATCTGTTAAGCACTGAAAACTGTAACTGTTTCTGAACTGTCATGATGTAGTGGTGAGGTACTTGCAATATTTTGATAATGTTTGACAGGTAGCATTTGATTATTTATTGACACAAATATCTGCTGTGCTGCTCTTGAGTGGAGAGAGTTGAGAAAAACTATCTAATACTTGCAGTGGAGTAATACACATAGCAGTGGCTGAGTAAACAGTGAAGAGAATGGCCCCTGTAGCTGTCGTGGGTTAGCCCTGGCCAGCAGCCAAATGTACACCCAGCTGCTCAGTCCCTCCTGCCTCAATGGCATGTTGGGAAGAAATAAGATGGGAAAGCTTGTGAGTCAGGATAAAGACAGGGAGACTGCTTATCAGTTACTGTTGGGAGCAAAACTCAGCCTAGGGAAAATTAATTTATTGCAAATTAAAATAGAATTGGGTAGACATTAGAAGAACACTTTTACTCCTAATTTTCCCAGGCTCTAGTTCACTTCTTCATTCCTAACACATCTAGTCTCCCTCTGACCTGAGTGGCATGAGGGTGATGGTATCTGTGGTCAGTACATGGCAGTTTTCCCTTGTCACTTCTGCCTTTTCTCACTTTTTTTCCCCCTCATCTGTCATGTATGCTCCATGGGCCACAGTTCCTTCAGACCTTATCCCAGGCTGCTGGGGAACCTCTCCTCTGGCTCCTGGGGCACATCCCCTGCCCTTCCTTCTCTGATCCTGGTTTTCATAGGGCTGTTTGTCACTTGTTTTATTCCTTCTCATTTGCATTTACAGTGTTTTCTGCCCTTTCTTAGATGTCTTTTCTGAGGGCCTCATCTGTGCTCTGTGGTGGGGCAGTTGTGGAGCTGGATGGAACTGGCAGTGTCCAGCTTGGGGCAGCACCAGTCACACCTCACAGAGGCCACCCTGGCAGCTCTGTGCTGCCAGACCTGGGCACTGCACCCAACATGGCAGCCCAGAGGACCTGAGTTACTCTGGGTAGCTCCTGCCTTCATCAACATTTTTTTTTTTTTTTTTTTTTTAACCTCGGATTCAAGAAATATGCTGGAGTTTTTGTCCACATGAGAAGATTAATATCCTCTGGACCCATAGTCTTGTAGCTGAAAGTGTTTTCTGGTCAAAAAACATTTTGTATTATCTTTCGGTCATCTTTGAGAGCAAGATGTGAGCATGTGGTCCCCTCTGCAGCATCTGAAAGATGATGATTCATGAAACTGCGTTGTCCACCCCTTCAGCAAAGCCACCATCTTGGAAAGGACCTGCTTTTAGAAATCAACTTTCAGAGTCCTTAATCTAACTGCAGGATTTTTAAGAAGCACTGATTGTAATTATAACAGGGTATTCAGTGATATTTTTGTTGTACAAGAAGTCCTAAGGAGTTACTCGATAATGTTACGATATTGTGCAAGATGGGATAATGACTTCTTATCAAGGATTTGTAAATTTTGCCTGAGAGTTGCTGTGAATTCTTTAAGCCTTTCCATAGGGGTTTTTGAAGTAATCTAATACCACTTTCATCTTCTGTGGTAATGCAGAACAATGTATATGTGTTTGTACTGTGTAGGTTTTAGGAAGGAAAATAAAAAATTGGGAGAGCTGTTGTATTAAATAGTGACTGTCAACAGATCTCCTTGCTGCAGAGTTACTTTTCAGCAAGGGTGTATTCATTCACTCTTTCTCTCACATTTTTCTTTATTAAGGTATAGTTCAGCTGAGATTGAATTCCTCTTTGGCTGTCCATAAACTGTGAAACAGAAGGATGAAGAAGACTATTCCTTGCCTTTTTGTACATGAATGATAAGAGCACAAGAGCATTACTACAAGTTTGCTGCAAAGATGAGTTCAGAGGAGAAGAGTCTATCTCCAGCTCATAAAATGTCCACACCATCACATAGAAGTGTCTCCTCTTCATCATCATCTCAGAGAGACAGGAGGCAGGTAAGGAAAACATCGAGGTGTTTGCTATATCTGGTGAAATTATTAATTTACTCTTGTAATGTGACCATTTGTTCTGACTAGCTCTATATTCACTTTCTTATAGCAGTGGATGATATCACTATAGGCAAGAACTGTGATTTTTTTTTTTTTTTTTTTTCCCCACTTTCTGAAGTAGTTTGTGTAGTGCTGGGGCAGAAGGATATAATCACATGGACAAGTAGGTAACCAGCTCTGAGGTCTTGTGGAAAGTTGTTTCCTTGGTAGTATGAACCTACAGTTGCATCTAATTGTTTTGTGTCCTCTGTGAATATCTGCTTTTTATAAATCTAACTACAGAGATCTTTTGATGAGGTGATAATTCAATTCAATTTAAGTATCTTACTGTTCATCTTTAAGAATGGATGCTAGGAAGCTCCTAACATTTTAAATATTATTTGGTTTACTGCAAATTTACACTGATCATCTCTTATCATATAGTACGTTTCTGGTTATGTTAGACTTATATTTTCAAGAGACCATTGTCTATGTGGATGTAATGCATCTTTTCTCCAGGATCTCCTTGTAGGCTGTATGAGGATCTCCTTGAAGGCTGTACTATTGCAAAACAACTTTGGCATTCCTGTGGGTTTTTTGAAGTCTGAGTATACAGTCTGGCCCTAGCATCTGTGGGAGCACTTCAGAAAGTATCAGAGCTACCCACTAGATTCCAGAGAGATTGTTGCATGTATATTTACAAATGCAAAGGTTAGTACTGAAAATTGATTAAAATAGAAGCAGACTTTAAAACCCTTATCCATGGAACCTTGAACACTAAATCAGTTTCTGAGTTAATTTAAGATCATGTTTAAAAAAAATATACAAAATGTAAAAATATAACACCTTTATAATTTAAAATATTGTGAAAATATTTTCATTAATGCAATACCGGCTTCTTTCAGCTTGACAAGGAAAAGAAGCAGGAAAAGAACTTAAATAATTGTTTGCTCTGGTATGCATTTACTTGAGTGGCTGTAGCTTAAGAACATTTTCCCAGCAACTTGTATACCACCTCTGATGCTATTTTCTCAGCTGCGGCTTTTTCCCTTACCTGACTTATAAAACTTCTGAAAACTGAGAATTTTGGTGAAAACTGTAACATTTACAGGTTTGAATGTAAATAGTCTCACCATAGGGTATGTTTAAACTGTTAAATCAGGAGAATAACTCTGATGTATGTCCAATAAAAGGCAGGAAATGTGTCAGATTTCTTTCAATCATTTCCATTGCTTTTCAGGGAAACAAAACCAGGATGTTCTCACAGGTGATAAATATTTTCCCTGTCATGCTGTGCAGAATGTGGAATAGCCCTACTCAGTTAAGTCCTACTTAGCCTATGACCTCCTCTTCATTTTTCATTATTTCCACCTGGAGGAAGAATTTTGACATCTTTTGTTTAAAGCATCAGAATATTTACTCTCTTCCAATTAAACCCAAGGAAGGCAAATGCAAGATTTTAGTTTTAGAGCTAAGCTAGGAGCATATCCTCCGAGTTCTCTTTGTCATTAGGTAGTTTAGTATGATCATGCAAATGAGAATGAAAAAAAAAATCTTTTGGGACTACATTTTGCCATAAATCTAATGGCTACCATATCTGTTACCATAGCAATGGAGTAGTGCAAAGTATACCCGTCTTCATAATGAAATGGATGCTTAATTTTAAGTCCGTATTTGGTCACTGAAATGCGAAGCTTAATTTTAAAGTAATGCTGGTATGATGCATCCAGTGGTCTCTTGGATCCAGTAATGCCTGATGATGCTTAACGCCTGTATTTAGACATGTAAATGTGGAGCGGAAAGGCTACTGCTAGGCATTTATTTTTTTTGCTTTAGCGCTTCCAGTGTTAAAGGCAGAGAAGTATCCAGGAGGATGAAAGGATGGGCAATTTCTTCTGCAGTGGAACTGAGCTACATCATGCAATACAGCGTGAGCTGCAATGGTATTAGATCCAGGGAAATAAGCATATGAAAGTTTCCTTTGTGCATGTAGACACAGTAAACAGTTTCACCGTACCATCTACTATAACAACTGTATTTCTAATTTCTTTCCTTGTTCGTGCATTATTTGTGTATATTTTGGTTTCCACAGGCTTTCCCCCAAATGCAGTCATAGCTAGGGGGCAGGGAATTTTGATTCTGTGGGCTGTTCCATTTTGCTTTGAAAAGGCTTGAAAATTCTCTCTTAGCACCTCCTTGGACTCTATAGCAGCTAGGAGAAAAACACCTTTCTGAGGGGGTAATATGTATGGATATAGAGAGTGATGTGAGTGGATGGAGTGTCAATGTAGTTTTCATTGTCATATGTAAGGATAACACTTGATATTTCTAGCTGGTTAATGACTGAAATCTTCTTATCATATAATTCTTGTCAAAGTCGTACCAGCAATTATGGAACGGTTTCCCAATAAATTATGGTGCAGGAGTCTGAACGAGTACAAACATGACTATGATAAATCATTTCAGGGAGAGTGGAAAATGTCATGCTATATAAAATGCTGGCATTTTAATGTAGCTTTCTTGTTTGTGCAATATACATTACCTAAGAGTATCAGCAGTCAGCAAAAGCTTTGGCATTGCCAATTTGCAGGCTCTGTGACTAAGTAATTGATAAATGAACAGACTACTGAAGCCAGCAATAATCAAAAAACTGGGTTCAGATTTTCATCACCGTAGGAACTTCAGTGTCATTCATTTTTGTCAATATTGTGGTTTATTTGGGCTGTTCGATAGAAGACAACCTAGGACCAACCTGTTTTTTTGCACCTATGAGCTGAGCAGCGTGAGAGGACAGTTGTGATGCCCTTGATAAGAAATACCTTAGAATGGAGCAGCAGCAGTTTTTCCTACTGTGGAGCCGATGCAGAATGTAGAACTCCTGTCACTTTCAGTGTCAGGGTATCTCCCGAAGAAAACTAAGAGTGCCCATAAAAAGGTGAGCATAAAAACTGCAATACTGAAAGCCTTTTTTGTGAGCTGTTTTGGATAGGGAGATTCTTGTTTTTCATCCCTCGTGAAACTCTGAAAAGGCTAGACAAATTCTGTTACATAACACAAAGGAAGAAAACCAATACTGTTTTTGGAAAATACAGTACAATATGATAAAATCATATGTTGTGTATTCAGTTTGGTGGGTGTAAGGGTTTTTTTCAATAAATACTGATATTTTACTTATTGACTGCAGACTGTAATACTTTATATATTCTCTGCAGCGCATGGGTAGTATTATTGTGCTGAGAAGACTGAAAGAATTAAAGATATTGTAGGGTTAACAGTGTGCAGTTTGGTAAATTGGGGCCTGACCCCAGGCTATTAAACAGAGGGAGTGATACAGAAAGAGAGTAATAATAATGAAACTGTGAACAAAGAAAGCTTTTGACTTTTATGACCGCCATCTAAAGGGTAGCTAATACATGATGTGAAGTGGATTTAGCAATGTCTGCTATTTTAAATGTATTTATCTTCTGATGTCTCAGTTTTCTTTTTGGCCTTTTAGGGAGGAGGGATAATCAGATGTTATCTCTTTCTCTCTGTTTCTCTTTGTCAGATTTCCCTTTCAACAAACCCTTGGTTCTTTTCCCACACAGCAAACAAAAAAGGAGAAAAGCTTTTAGTCCTATTGCGTTTAGCCTTGTGTGGTCACCTTGCTTCTAGGAGAGCTTTCATGTTTCAAATGACTATTGTCTTTCAGCCATATGTGAAGAGCGAAAGATAGGGGCTTTGAAGAAAAAAGAAAAGATATTCCAGAACAGCATCACCTGCCTTGCAGATTTTAATGTGTGGGGCTGGTTTTGTTTGTTTGTTTATTGCGGTTTTTTTGTTTTTTTTGTTTTTTTTTTTTTTTTTGTTTTGTTTTGTTTTTTTTTTGGTTTGTGTGTGGGGGTGTTTTGTTTTTTTTTTCTTTTCGTAGGAGCAATATTGACTAATAT
>JANHFX010024671.1:19702-43671 GCA_027560015.1 Chloroceryle amazona
CCGCCCTTCAAATTTTAATGGGTGGGGGTGTTTTTGTTTTTTTTTTTTTTGCTGTTTTTTTTTTTTTTTTGTTTTTTTTTTTTTTTTGTTTTTTTTTGTTTTGTTTTTGGTTGGTGTGTGGTGGTGTTTTGTTTTTTTTTTCCTTTCCGTAGGAGCAATATTGACTAATAGGTGTACTCAAGGGGTGCAGAAATGCCTGAGTTTGAGCTGAAGATATATACCTGGCCTTGGAATATTTGGGAGCAGAGAGTGATTCTGACATCAAGACTCTGGTCTTGCCTAGAGGTCTGTGCTGGAAAACACCTAGTTAGCTTTTTATAATCACTACATTTTAATTGTCAAGGTAGTCTCCTGAAAGCAGTATTTCCTAACTTGGGTATCACTATTTTGTAGATAAAAAGGCTTTAATGGTGATAGAAGGATCAAGGCATTTGTCTGCAGCAACTGTAACCAAACCTTAGTTTATACAGTAACTGGAACACTATTAAAAATTTATTACAGTAGGTGAATCAGAGGGTGAAATGTATGGTACCTGAAAAAAAGGACTAGTAGTCATTATTTGGAGATGGGAATGCAGTAGAAATCTAGGCCTCACAGTGCCATGCATAAAAGGCATTTGCTAGCATAAAGTGCTGATTAGATGAGACAGACACAGATTGGGAGCAGCACAAGAGAGAAGTGACTTGTCTGTTGTCTCTTTCATCAACTAAGGAGAAGAGGTGTGCATAATAGGAAAATATCATGGGTTCTATTTCAATGCTAGAGTTTCATGCTTTCAGCTAACATTGAGTAAGAGTAGAATTAGAGTTTCATGCTTTCAGCTAACATTGAGTAAAAGTAGAATTATGAAGGGAAGCCTCTTGGCTAAGAAAACAGCCATCAGATTTTTCCTAGAGCTAATGAGCTGCAAATTTTCATAGATGTACTGTAGGGACCATCATATTTGGTGAAGCTGAGTTCGCATAGGCAGTCTGCATGCCCCAGCAAGTGAGTGGTGCAGGAGAGAGAAGTAAGAAATCCCAGCATTTTTACTTCTCAATAGTTGTGAGAATCATTTCAATAGTAATTATGAATCTCTTTGAGAGTTTCAAACTGGAGATGCTACTAAATGCCAGGTACTTTTATTACAATGATGTAATTCTCTTTTGCTCTCTTTCCTAATTAACTCTTCACATAATACACCGGAAGCAGCATTAGAGCAGGAAGTGTTAAATAAGTACTTTCAAGATAACAAGCTCACTGGAGCAAGCAAATGCTGAGGGAGCCAAAGAATGAAGTGGCAAAATTGTTAACAAAAACATGCAATTATTTTTTAAATAATAGCTCCTGCTACTCTACAAGATCTTTTTGGGATAATTCTGTGTCTTTAATGCCTGAAAATGTTCCTTAGGTTCAGGAGGCAGTGAGTCTTAGTTCAGTATCTGAAAAAAATATCTGAAACAATGAATAGAGGAACTTAGGAAACTGTAGGACACTCATGTGAATGTTACATTAAGTTCAATGCCATAGCACTTGTGTTAAATGAAATCATAAACTCAGGCTTGTTAAATTCCTTTTTCATCACTCAGGTGGATAACAGTGAGCTTCTTGATGAGGGGACAGCTACATGTGTCACAGTCAGACCTTCAGAAGGAGGTAAAAACTTCCAGTGTGAAGCCCTGTGGACTACAGATTTGTGCAGGGATGGGGTAGGAAGCAATGTAAGTAAGACTTGAAGGGAATTGGTTCAGACTGACCCCAGAGGTCAGGCAGGCTACTCGCCAAGCACTGATGCTGATGAGCGCATTAAAAGTGTAAGATATTCCTACTCTGGCACTGGGAATCCTTGGGGGCAAGGCTGCTGGCAGATGTTGGCAGCAACACATGCCCGGGAACCCATTTTAGTCTGGATACATCAGGCTTGGTATCCATATGTTAAGTGAGCCTGCAGGCATGAAGCAGATGTCCCTCATCTCGTGCTTCTATTTCTGCCTAGAAATTACACAATAAGATACATGGCAACCAGAAGAAGTATGTCTGTGTGCATGTGCACTGGATGGGCCCTCTCCAATCAATAGATATTTGGGTCATTAGTGCTGCTACCATTGGTAATATTCATAGTGATTTGGAGACAAGATCTCCCAGAGTACAGTCTTAGAGACAGAGGGAGATGCTGCCACTTCCTAAGAAAGACGTGGCTGTTGAAGACGTAAAATGGGCTGGAGCAGTCAAGGATACAGATCGCCTGGTCTATAAGGCAAGCCAGCACAATGTCTGAAAGACCTGTGAGGTAAAAAAAAAGTCTATGCAGAGAAGACTTGTTTGGGTTCTTGATAATGATAGTGTGCATACCAAGCTGTCCCACAGGGCCATGTGTATATATTCTCTGGGCTTCATAAACATTGCTGTCTGAGTGATATTTCCTCTAGGAGTGCTTTACAGACTGCATGGAGAATATTTGAGTACAGATATGTGCTATGAAGATTTCTTTCTTTAATCTGTGTCTGTTTGAATAGAAATGGTGTATGTCACTGACGTGTGGAAATCTGACTCCAGAACCAGGATAGTTGTAAAGTAGGTTGTTTATTCAGCACCAGATGCACGGGGGGTTGCCCCACCACAAACGTACGTGCCTCAGGCAGTCTTGTGCAGCTTTTAATAGAGTTAAACATTTAATATTCAATAGGTTTCGTAATGCACCTATACATATGCATTACCTATCCCTGCTTCTTATGCAGATGAGGTCTCCTGCCCTTTGAGCAGGCGCAGTATTTTTTGGTGGTGGTCGTCAGGAGTCTTGAAGATGAAGTAAGACGTCTTCCTCACAGCTAAACTTTTGACCCTGGTCCCTTGCGCATCCTCTGTAGGTACTTGGCAGACCTTTAACCCCCTTCCTCATTTTTATCAGAAGTGTCCATGCCTGATTCCTCCCCCTAATCCAGTAATGGTATAATGAGGCTGAAAGATAATAATAGTGTTATCTTTTCTTCTTCTTGCTCATCCTAAAACTATGCGTTAGTTTCCCTTTCTCAGTCACTATCTTCTGTTACAAAACCCGGGAAATTGCTCACATAAAAGCTTAATTACCTATGAAAATTATGACAGATAATTTAAATTGGTGTTTTCAGAATGTGGTCACTCTTGCATTCCTTCTGTCTCATTTTTTGCCCTCTGCCCATGCATGCTCATACCTACATAAGCATGTCTCACATTCCTTGAGACATCAACTAAAAGGTCAATTTTTACATTAAAAAAAAATGAATATTCATACAATTCAAGTGTCCTGAAACATTGAAATTATCATAATATGCACTCATTTTCTAAATGCAACTCAATCCAATATGGGCTGCCTGGGAACAGTGAGAAATGTGTGTGTCCACACACACATGAGTATACAAGGAAGAAGTGCAACACTTCTGAGGTGTCCTTTAGGATTTCTTGGAAACCATTGTGGTGGGGGGGGGAAGAAGCAGGAGTTTTCATTTCCTCTGTGGAGAGAAAAGAAACAAAAGTGAAAAGAAGAGGGAGGGTGATGGCAGGTATGATATGAAGACTTCTGTTTTCAAGACACTCATGCAAGATTTGGATTATCCACTTTGAAGACATTCAAATGGATTAGGCAGAATAAATGTGTGCCTTGGTAAGGCTGTTTGATATTCTGACATCCCCCTTTTTCTGTTTTTATTAAATCCTTTATCCTGTAGTTGAAAACAAACGGTTACAGCCAAACTCCCACCACCAGTAAAGAAAAAAAACAAACAACCCCCCTTTCCTAGCTCTTATATTTTTTTTTACTTCATATATTAAAGTTCAAAGCATGTTGAGAAAGTCTAAGTGGGTAGCTTACAAAAGGATGTGAAAGAGAGCCCCAGGAGGAAAGGGCTTTCTTTCTTTGTACCTGTGCACTTTTTTAGGTGAGTGTCCAACTTTTTTGGCCTATGATTTGTTTTTACTTAGACTCCCTTGCCACTATTTACTGAAGTGAAAACTGCACGTTTTTTGAAGAAGGCCATTCAATATGTCTATCTAGAATGCCTTCATTAGTTAACAAGTTAGCATATCAAGGAATCATTTTCTTTTGTGTATGTAATTTTATGTTCCCTCCTTTTTTTTTAACTACATCAGCAATAATTAATTGCTAGCTTGCTGTCTAGTGATACATCAATCCTTTGAATTGTGATTATTCAGTAGTCATAAAAATGCTTTGTATGATTAGAAAACATTTGAATTCTGTCAGACATCATCAATTTATCTGTTTGCTTTATTTTGAGATAAACATGTCAAAATCTGCAGTGTCATTAAAGACTCAGACTGTGACTTGATAGTCATTCCAAGCCATCACTCTGACAAAGAAGATTGCTGTTACAATTATAGCTCTTTTCTGTTTATGAAGTTGCTAAAACTTCCCTCCAAGAAGCTCTTCAGATGAGCAAGAGCTTATTTCTCTTCAGAGTTTGTCAAAAAGTACCTTGAAAAGCAAAGGCTGCTTTGCTTCTAGAGCCTAAAAGCATTGATGTGAAGTGCTGTGTACAATACAAAGCTGGAGTTCCCAAAAGGCCTGACAGAGCTCCTGAGCTAACAAATCCTTGACATTTCTGTAACACAAGAAGTATTTATTTTGCTTATCTCAGTAAAGAAGCAGAAACACACATACCTATATGTTACTAATATGCTACAGAACTGCTTCTTAGATATACTTGTCCTTCAGTAAAAACGTTACAAAGAGAAAAATGTTGCTCTTAAGTGTATTTCTGATGGAGACATGGCTGTTTTGCTTCCTGCTCACCCTTCTGTCAGTGATATTCGGAACTCTTTGTTCCAACATCAACAGACAGAAAGCCAGAGATGACTGAGAAGCAGCCTAAGATAAAAGCAAATTTCAAGGTTCCACTTGCAAATAATATTGCAAATAATATTTCAGATTAATTCAGCATATATCACAGCTCTATTTAAAAGGTAGTAAAAAGTGGTATGCTACAGTAATATTGGTATCTACCTTATTACTGCTTCTGTAGTTCAGATAACTGAGGAGTACTATGTTTTTAGTTGAAAATGATTAAGCATTGCACTTCATACTAAACAGAATTCAAATAAGAACACAGATGTGCACAGTGGTAGCTAGGTTACAAAAATCATAGAATGGTATTGGTTGGAAGGGACCTCTGGAGATCTTCGAGTCCAATCCACCTGCCAGAGCAGGATTACCTAGGGCAGGAGACACAGGAACAGATCCAGATGGGTTTTGAAAGTCTCTAGAGAAGGAGACTCCACAACCTCTCTGGGCAGCGGGTTCCAGTGTTCTGCTACCCTCACAGGAAAGAAGTTTTTCCTCAAGTTGAGGTAGAACTTCCTGTGTTCCAGCTTGTGACCATTACGTCTTGTCCCATCACAGGGCACCACTGAAAAGAGACCAGCCCCTTCTACTTGACACCCACCCTTCGGATATTTGTAAACATTCATAAGATCTCCTCTCAGTCTTCCCTTCTCTAGGCTAAGGAGCCTTTCCTCATAAGAGAGATGTTCCAGTCCCTTAATCATCCTTGTAGTAGAGGATGCAGAAGAAAGTGGAGCTACTGAATGCCTTCTTTGCTTCAGTCTTCACTGCTAAGACCAGCCCTGAGGAATCCCTGACCCTGTAAGTAAGAGAGAAATTTTGGAGGGAGGAAGACTTTCCACTGGTTGATAAGGATTGGGTTAGAAATCACTTGGGTAAACTGAACAACCACAAATCCATGGACCCCAATGAGCTGCACCCATGAGTGCTGAGGGAGCTGACTGATGTTGTTGCCCTACCAATCTCCTTCATTTTTGAAAGATCATGGAGAATGGGAGAGGTTCCTGAGGACTGGAGGAAAGGCAATGTCACTTCAGTCTTCAAAAGGGAAGACCCTGGCAATTACAGGCCAGTCTCACCTCCATGCCTGGAAATGTGATGGAGAAGCATATTCTAGAGATGATCTCTAAGCACATTGTTGCGTGAAAAGGTCAAAGTAATTTGGCAGAAAATAACCCCCCTTGCGTTCCAGCTGGTCCTCAGATATCAGGGGGGCTAGGAGCGGCTAGGTTTAGATTCTGAGTGATGTCCAATTTGGCACTATTAGTCCAGTTGTGTTCAGTCGTTATCTGAACTCTCATGGCTCCAGATTCACTAACAGTGCACTGCACTCCCTGATTCTGGTTGTTCTCCACGCCCTCATGCAGCCAGGAATGAGCTGGTGGTGCCCAATAAGAGAACTTCTGTGACTAGCAGTTTATTAAGAGCAACAGAGATACAAGTTGTTGCTGATTATTGGTGATAAATTCACTGTCTGCAAAGCATGTGTAGGTTACTGAATGTGTTACATTAAAGAGCGGCTCAGTAAAATTTCTAAATTTCCTGGGGATATACTCAGAAAGTCCAGATCTTACCCAAAGGCGTTCCTATGGGGGGGTAGAGTGCTTCAGCCCGTTGACTGATCCCAGGAGTCCAATCAGCGATAGTATCTGCCCTGACTTGTCCACGATAATGTCTTCCCTGACATCCCCCCTTACTTAAACCATTTTGATAATAATTTTTTATCTTCAAGGTGGAGCTTGAGTGACTCTAGTTACAATACCTGTATTATGATTGGTGTAAATTTCTCTCGCTTTGCTTTCACAAAGTTAGTGAGGGTGTGGTTGTGCTTTGGGATGGAGGTGTGTTTTGGTACAGTACAATGAGCAAAATTTGCGCAAAGGACAGTGCTTTGTCAAAAACTGTGTCAAACAGGCAGCTTATCAGTTCTGTAGTACCATCAAGTTCCCATCTCTGCTGTAATTTCACAGGGCCTGGCCATGGAATCTTCACTCTACTCCATCCCCTGTGCTGCATGCAAGCAGGGTTGCCTAGGGAACTGTTGTGAAATGGATTCCTTGCATACTAGTTGTGCTTTGTCCTGAAAGTTGTGCCGATGTTATACCTTTCCTTAATGTGTGAACAACGCTGAACCTTTAATATGATTTTAAAGTCACCTCCAGTTATTATTCCACACACATGGAAGAAAAGAAGGTTATCAAGAGTAGCCAGCATGGATTTACTAAAGGGAAGTCATGTCTGACTAGTCTGATAGCCTCCTCTGATGGTGTGACTGAATGGGTAGATACAGGGAGAGCAGGTAGATGTTGTCTACCTTGACTTCAGCAAGGCTTTAAACATTGTCTCCCATAATGTCCTCATGGGTAAGCTCAGCAAAAGAGTAACAATGATTAGCAGATAAAAAAGATGCACTAGTAGTCCTTTGGACTGAGAAAACCAACAACCAATCCAGAGAGACAAGTTGTATGTTAAATTACTGTTGTAGAACAACGTGTGTCTAGGCCCTGTTGTTACGGGTATTGAAGACTAAATGCTGCAAGCAAGCAAAATGATCCACCAGTCCATTTTCATTAGTTTGTAGCCACATGTTGTGTACATTTCTGAACTAAAGAGAGCCTGAGTCCAATGTGAGTGATAAATTCCTCAGCATCTTCTTTTTCTTGAAAAATTAATAAATTATAAATTGAGTGAACTTGTTGTGTTAAAGAAAATTGAATTTAATTAAGGAATTATGTAGCAATGAAGAAAGGGAGGCATTAGTGTCAGACTTGGCCTTCACTGGATATCTTATCTCTACTTACCCAATATCTCTTTTCTTTCCAAAAAGACTCCAAAAAAACTCCAAGACTTAAAAAAACCCCTCCAAAAGCAGTTGAATGTATTATTCTTTTAGTGGGAATGCAGGTGCCATTAAGATATGTTAGGATCTTCAGCCTCTGGCCTGGTGGACACCAGATGCTCTGTGTGCTAGCACTTGTTCTGGCAAACAAGGTGAATGGGTTACTGCACTGTTCACTGAGAAATGAACTTGGCAAAATATATAGAAAAATACTGTAAAATACTTTTTCCATTCTTGCCCTCCAGAGAAGTTGAGAATAGGAAACAACATCATATTGTTATTCTCTCCATCAGCTTCCTTCTCCCTCATATGTGTTTGGGAAGGAACATAAAAAATGCAGGGCTGACTCAGCATTTGTGTTCCCCATGTATAAGCTTGTTAGGGGCATTTTGGGGCAAATGTGTGCTTACATACATATATATATATAGTGAATAATCTCAAAGCTGAAGGAAGGATTGTAGTTAGAATTAAGATTTAGAAACGGGATTACACAGCAATTTCAGTTAAATTTGTAATCTTATAGAACTAGTTTTCAAGAACACTCGGAATTTGATGCTGCTGGATTTTTTCTTCAGGACAAGACAGATGTAGTGCACAGGTAATTTGGACACATGAGGGAAGTCTGGAACAGAACAGTGCAGAGGTTGATTTTGTCGGTCTGTGTTCTTGCCATGAGAGGAATGAGAGCACCAGGCTGACTGATAGAACTGGATTAATGGATTATTCATTTTTCTGTTCATACAAAGAAAACCCAGAAGCTGTATTGATCTGCCTCTTTCTTCCTTTTCTTCTCATCAACTTTTTTTACCTGCTGTTTTTACCAATTCTATTTTTAAACAAAAAAACCTGATGATAACTTCAAGTTCTAAATAATTTTTATTTCTGTGCTGCTAAATAACTAAATTCCTGCATTATAAAAATAGATGCTTTTCAGAATGTCAAATAATTGTGTAATTTCTAGCTGTAATTTTGCAGAAAAGTAATATGTATTAATGGAAAACATTTTGCTTCAAGTAATGTCTCTTAATATTATGCTAGAGACATGTCACAAATGTAAAGAAATTATTTTGTGTCAGTGTAATGGAGTTTGTGACAAAAAAGAATTGGAAAACAGACATTTACAGACAACAAGGCAACACTTTTTGAAGTGAAGAATATAAAGAAGGTGATTTTATTTTGTTTATCTTCATATTTCGAAACAAGTAGTTGAACAAGCCAGCATTCATTAAAATGCTGTTAGCTAATAATGTGTTTCTCAAATAGTGTTGAACTGTAATGACTGAGGGCTTAAAAAAAGACACAAAACCCCCTTGCCTTAAAATCATACGATTGAAAATGTCGCTGTAAATCTGGCAAGCTAAGGGCTGTTGGGTTACTCCACTCTAAATATTGTATAAAACGAAATTGCAGTTACGTAACAACAAACTTCTCCGGCTGCTACATATGAGACCTTCAGAACATCTGTGTTGGGCATTGCTCCATCTCAGGATGGAGGATTCCTGTCTGCCAAACAAAACTGGCATGAACACTGGGAATCATCCCGATTATGCTAATCAAGCGGCATTTTAATCTTCCTCAGAGGAACAGATTTAGGCTTTCTTTTATATTGTTTAAATGTGACACTGTGTGCATAAGTAGCTTTTCATCTCTTCAGTGAGAAAACTTTACCATAGTTTATCATTAGCAACTTTTACCATAGTTTATCATTAGTAACTTTGTGGTGCTCAGCAAAACCAAGTGTATTAAATTACTTGACATGTAATGTAGGAACTTGTGCTACATAAATACAATTTTTTTTTTATATCTGGCTAGTACCAGACATTGGCTTTGCTTGGTAAAGCAGCAAGTTTTAAAACATAGATGACAAAGCTTTTGCCGGTTGGCCTTGGGGAATGTGACAGGTAACTGATGTGCTGATTATTGTTGCATAGTGTCAGAAACACTTGTTAATCTCCCCTGACTACAGAGACAGTCCTTGTATTTTCCTATTCTCATTCACAGTTGCAAATTAAAAGACAAAAAATGAAGATCTGTGTTGCTTTTCAGCAAGATGTGGTCTGTGTTAAAGATACATTTACATGAATAGCTGTGCTTATTTCCATTTAGTTTGGTTATGGTCCTTATGTACTTGGTTATCTATATAAACAATAATAATGTTACTCTACTGTTTGTATGTATTTTTTATATTCCCTGACTGTTTCTGCTGTCACTTATACTTGTGTAATCTCTTTTTCAGCAAATGTAAAGAACCGTAACTGTGAACAAAAATTAATTGTAATTTTCAGTTGAGAAAAATTTGCTCTTCTTAGAGGGCAATTGCAACTGCAAATTTGTCATTGTGCTGCATGTCCTGGTAATTAAATAGGTTTATTTCATGCCAAAGTAGTACTACTGCCGTGTTGTAGTAGAATTCTTACCAGATAATATGAAATGTAGTAAAACTTCACCAGAGAATGAACAACAAATCCAAGCAGGCATAATGTCATTATTTTTCCTGTAGAAAAAAATGCTTTTTCTTTTACAAAATATGAGTGAAATGTATCTGGAAAATGAGAAGACATTTTTAGATGTCTTCTAGGAATAGCAGTTTTTTCAAGACTAGTTGTGACATTTTGTGTTTCACTTTTTTTACCATGCCTTGTATTGTCATAGTAAGATCACTGTGTTCCATAAATACTCACCAGCAAGGCCTCCGCTGAGACCCAGTAACTGATCTTGTGAACACTTTTAATCTATTAAAAACACTCGTAATGAGTTACTGTGTCTCAGTCAAGAATGCAAGAACAAAATGCTAAGCTATGATAACGAATATGTTAGAGGCAATAATATCTTACATGCACTTGCTTCAGACGTGAATGTATGACAGTGTGGACCGTATGGTTTCTATACTCGGTGTCTTGTATCTTAGCTGAAAATGTATTAAGTCTGGCTAGGAGCACTTTGCATCTCGTAGGTAAGAACTGCATTACTTGTGTTTTATTAGTTTTGGGGTTTTTTTTTAAGTTCACAGGCACTTCTAGTCTGGACAGAGTAATTAGTTTAAAAACCAATAACAAAAAAAAGAGAGGAAGGAAAGAGAGGTGTGTTGCCTCAGAAGCAAACTATTTCTGCAGTTCTGTTTTGCATGGGTAGTACTTGATATGTTTTGAGCCATGTAAAAGAGTGTTATGATTGGTTATTCATTACTTATGATACAATGTTACTTTTACAAATACATAATGATATGATGAGTACAAATACATAATGAATGATAAGTTGTCTTTAATTACCTTTTTTTTTTTTTAAAAAAAGAGTGTTCATATTTTGGAGCGAAAGGCTTCTTCAGGAAGCACGGACCCTTCTTTAAGCAAGCAGTTCCTTGAAAGTGACCCTATTTCTCTATCCAAGGTAAGCAAAAGCATGGGCTCTAATCTAGGTGATGAGTTTCAGTCTGTAGTTACAAAGTAGTTTGACTAACATCTTTGGAATCTTGTTTTGTGTGATTCTACCATTGGGTAGATTGTGAACCTTCCCTGGAGCTTTCTATTCCCAAGCTGTGGTGTCAGAGGGCCTAGTAATCTCTAGTGGATGTTAGACTAACAAAATAAAGGATTTTTTGGGGGGGGTAGGGTTGTTGTTTTTTTTTTTATATGGAACAAGTTTTACAATCTCAGAGTGTGGGGGTTGGAGGGGACTTCGAGAAATGATCCAGTCAATCCTCTTATTAAGGTAGAACAGCTCATATCCAAGTCTCAGAGTGTTGCTAATCAATAATGATATTAATTTAAAAGATATGGCCTACTGACCTTTCTTGTGGGTAGTTTCTTAATTTGAAATTTAAAATTTCTTGATGAGACCTTCTTTCCTGAGGCAGAGAAATGGATAGAACTGTAGGAGTAACACCATCAGTCCCTGAAAGGTGCAGCCTTCTGTGTGGTTCTTTGCAGTCAACTTCTTCCTGGCTGAATTCCTCAGTTTTGGAGTAACTGATTCCATATAAGTCTAATTCCACATAAAGAAGGCTTCATTTTGAGATAGTTCATGTGAAAAAGACTAGAATGTTACTGAAAAGCTGAGGATGTTGTGATGGAATGTTTGGTGGAAAAGAAAAACCTGAAATTAAATGTCTGCAAGTTCTGAAACAGAACTGGTAAAACAAATTTGAAAAGGAAATATTCTGTCCTTCCAGGGAAAATGAAAAGTTTAATTCTGTTTTATTTGGAAAAGAAGTACTTCATAGACAAAAAGACTAGATTCAGAAAGCTGTTGATAGTGGCTTCCTTACTCCCAATACCTGGCATGTATGCAGACCCAGGGACCTTAAGTTGTGCTTGTGTTCCCTTGGTCCTGCTGCTTCACACAGAGCTGTTTCTCACAAGTTATGTGGGGAATCACAGCAGTCCTAAAGTACTAATGCTGTACTTGAGGATTGACGTTGGATGAAGGCTCTTCAAGAATATAATTTTCACTCTGGTTTTCCCCCATTTCTGGCTGCTCTTGCATAATGTCACATGTATTGGGCACATATCCTCACACCAAACCTAGGGGATAAAGTACAGTTAGGACTGTTAGAATGGTTTTAAGGACAGCTTGTAGCGCTGGTGTGGCAGAAGACAGGTATCCACATTGTGCTGAATTATTGCTCATTTTGTCCTACTGTTTCAGGCCTTTTGTTTAAATAAATAGCTGTATGAGATTGTGTGATTTCTAGTTGAGAAGTAATCAATACTGATGTTATCTAGCAGATAAAAGACTTATGCCTGCAGCTGATCTTCTGAAGGAGAAATCAATAAAGTGAAGAATCAGTTGGCAGAATTGCTGAGAGAGTTTCTCTGCTTGCCCTAAGGGACTCAGTTTAATTTGCCTCCGCCAAGTGTCAGGTGCTTCTTTGGATGGAAAATATAATGCATATATGCTCCCTCTACAATAGTGGAAATAGAATATTGAAGTTAAAAAGATGATTTTGAGTATGGCACTTACAGGCACTGGGGTAGTTCTAGTTTACAGTTAAGCAGAGAAAACTAAACTGAGTAAATGTTTCTATCAAAATTCACTGTAGTATATATTATTTGAGATAGAGAATTTCAGCTTTCTCAAAATATCAAGAATGTATAAAAAAAAGTAGATTTGAAATTTGCTGTTACCTTTGAAATCGCATTTTCATAATCATTATGTTAATATTACCAGGGCTGTGTAAATTTCTTGGAGGTGTTAGGAAAGACTGACAGTGCTTGGCTTTGAACAGTTTTGTGGGAAATGTAGGAGACAATGTTTTTTTTTCCCTTTAAATGTTTGATACTATGTGACCTCCTTTCTTTCTTGGTAACCTTTCATAACATTGCTGGGAGTTGTGATGGCTCAGCTGAGAAAATGCAAATTTACAACTTTGTAGGATACAATTAGTAAAATAGAGTCTTAATGAGATCTTAATGAGTCTAATAGAAGATTTTTAAATTAGTACAGAATTTTGTTGATTACAGTAGTAGCAAGAGAACACAAAGGCATGACTGATTTTTGTCTTCAGAAATGTTGTTCTTGACCTGTTCACTACTGTATAGTAAAAACCTGGCTTGAGATGTACAAATTGTTGTAAGCAGTGGTATGTACATGGAATATGCTTTAATTGCCCCCTGAAAAGCATACAGCTGGTTGTATCTGAAATGATACAGTTTCTGTTCTTTCCTCTAGAGAGAAAATTAGTTTTCCTATAAATTTTTCTTAGCCCAGTGAAAATGAATGCCAGAATTTTTTTTTACAAATTAATTTTCTTTTCCAGATTTCTAAAGTCACAATTAGCCCATGAAGCTGTCATAAAATGCCTTTAAAGACAAGAGCTGGCTACACTCAGAACCAACATTAAACCAACCTCTTCTGCTTGTTTTTCTGATTTTTAGGAAAAAATAAGAGTATCCAGAATCAATGTAGCTTGTACTTAAAGGATCCAAAAATTTACATTTTTTTATGATCAGGGAATACCACAAAAGGCACAGTCAATATATGTCCATATGTTTAACAGCATGGTTTATTCCTCATTTCCTCTCATGATCCCATCTTTTTTTAGAGGAGTACTCCAAGTAAAGGTCTGTTTTTAACTTGCAGATTCTGCCTATGCCCCACTTGCAAAATCTCTTCAGTCTTTTTAATTCTCACAGTGCAGTGCTAATTTGTGGGGTGCCTTCTGGATAGATTTAACAGGTGATCAGAGGCACCTGCACTTTCACACTGTTACCTTCAGTATAAGTCTGACCTTATACTTAGGTCTGCCACAATTTAATCTTGGTTTTATGTATTTGGATGTATTTTTCATTGGGATGCAGTCCTTCTTGTGAACAGCTTGTCCAGACCCACACTCATATTGTCATTCAGTTACAGTGTCAGACTTTTTTATAAATTTCAACTAGCTGTTCCAGGTAACTTCCAGAAAGATTCATGTTTGGTATTTTTAAATGAGAGACAGCTGGACATAATACAGTTGCCATGTAGTTTGGTACCTAAAGAGGCTGATTTAAAAGCCTAGTCCTCATTTACTTTTTGTCCTGCACTGGAGAATTTATGCTACATGTAAGCGCAATTTTTTCTTGTGTGTGCACAATTAATCGATGTGTCTTCATACTTTTTCACCAGGAACCCGACAGCTGGGAAATCATAGAGGGTCTGAAAATAGGCCAGACCAATGTCCAGAAGCCAGACAAACATGAAGGTTTCATGCTGAAAAAGAGAAAATGGCCTTTAAAAGGTTGGCACAAGGTAAATGTCTCAAAAAACAGCAAAGGATTTTTACGTCATTGTGTAAGTTGGGAATTTTTGTCTATAGGAAATTAGAGTGTCAAATAAACACCCAGAATTTTGGCGTGTGACTTTTTCTTCAAATTCTGTAAAGGTTGGTTTGCACACACACATCATGGCTTCCAGAATTCAGTGCCTGCTGCCTAATGTTGTATACAAAATCCAGACGGCACTTATAAATAATGCAACAGGTGTCTTTTGGTTTAATATGTTTAACCACTATCCCTATCATTCTTTTCAATATACTATAACAAAATGTGTGTACTGTAAGATCACATTGAGTTTGCATTGAAGTACACAGAACTTCAGGATAGCAGAGGAGAGCTGAGGGGCTTTTGCATGGACCCAAGGTGTTCATATGGGAGAGCATTCCTTATTAGCCAAATCTCCTGTTTCTACTTAGTTAATTTGGAGACATTTCTCCATGCATAAATATACCTTTTGTTAGCCCTGTACCTGGTGTTTATAAACTCTTTTTGTCTGTTTTTTTATACTATAATAATTAACTTTTCCCCCCTTTTTTAGCAACAAGGTGTGTAGTATTGATGCTCACTTGTCTCTTTGAGGCTGAGGATAAGTGAAGCAAAATAATTTTGTAGGACAGTATGCATTTTACTGCAAATGATAGTGAAACCATTTGTTATATATGGCTTTTGTTGTGGGAAAACATTATTTTTTTGCTGAACACTGTAGGACTTAGATCAGAGCCCAAATGCAGACCTTACTACTATAAATTTCACTTTTTAATAATTTTTCTATTCTTTCTGAATTCTACAGTAACTTGTAGATAAGCCTGGCACCCATTTTTTGTGCATGCCTATTGACCTTAGATTGTTTAGTTTTGGTTTACTTAACTAGGGTCTCTAGTTTCAGCAACCAAATACATATGCACCCCTTGAATTTAGTCTTGGGGGATTAAAGGATTTCAAACTGACACACCTGAAACACTAAAAAAACAGGAAAGGAGAACTTAAAAAAAACCCAACAAGCAAGCACACCAGAAAGAATAATGCATAAGAATGTATGGAATAACCCACTGTTTCCACTCCTTTAAAATACATCATGTTAATGTGTTCTTTCTTGAACAAGCATCTATCTTGGTAAGGAACTTTATAGTAGAGTAGGGGAGTCCAACTTCCACTTGTTCACTTTTGTTTTGTTTTGTTTTGTTTGTTTGTTTGTTTGTTTTCCAACTGCTGTCTCCACATCCTGCATTTTCCATAACTATACTTGGTGTCAAGAGCCCAGTGAGGAATTCCAGAGACAGTAATTAGTGTTCTAGCAAATCCATATCATCCTCTGACTATAGGATGCTGCATGTCATAGTCTGAAGGTTTCGAATGTGCACTATTAGCATACAAGGTATAATGTCTACAACTTGGAGAGAAGTTAATTTTCTGAAATATTTTGGAATAAAGTGTGAGGAAAGGTAATTTTCTTTTGTGTGTGTAACTTAGAGAAGCAGAGCAATATGAAATGAGTATCGCGTTCTTGGGAAGTCCATACCCAGTTAAAAAAGAACAGAATCAAAAATCCATCCTATGATATTTTTTATTTAAGAAGTTATGTCTTCAGGAAAGCAGTTTTCTTTCCCTGTGTGACATACTGATACCATCTGCTGTGCGACTGGCATACTTGCCAGAAACATCTATAGGACATATTTTCTGTCAGCTAACTCCTGACTCTGCTCAAAGTGTCAATTAAACAGGTTCACATCATGAAAACATAATCTTTCCCTTCCACGTCAGACAAGAGAGTCTGGGAAAATATTTTGCTGTGTTCTAGATATTTAACATAGACTAGTGCTTTGGGTTAGACTCTAAGAATATGAATTAATTCCTTTTAATTAGCATGCTTTGAAAGTTAGTAGTGGTAAACACAAGCTAGTGAATGTCATCTAAAGTCTAGGTTTCCTGATAGGCTGTATTTTTATGCTATGTACCAAAGTGCACAATACATACATATATATATATATGTGCAAAGTGCAAACTTTCCTGCAATACAGCTTGAGTGGTTTGGTACACACAAGCTAGGGCAGCTTTAATTGCAGGAGAAACAAGTGAATAGCAGATTCTGCTCCTAAGCAAGAGCTACTTAGCAAAATACAGCTGTAGCAATGGCACTGTCAAGTTAGCCTAGCCCTGGTCACCCTTTTTTTGAAGATAAAGTGGCTCATGCTGTATCAATGACTAACACCCAAAACGTAAGACCTCCCATGACCTGGTCATGTTGCTGGGAATGCTGTAATATTTACACTAGTGCTAGTACCTGTATTAGCTAGATTACAGCTAGAAAAGGTATAATCAGCACAAATTACTATCTCACCTTTACCTCACTCTGTAGAGGTCTGCATAAGGCACGAAAGTTTTGGATGGTAGAGCAGTATCTCACAGACTGAATTTTTTTTTCCAGCTGGATATCAGGGAGACCACAAGTAGGGGTCTTTCTTTTGGGGTGTAGATCTTGCACTAGGAAAAAGGAAGGTAGGTTGTTAATTTGAAATGCAACTAGCTTCTGTGGGAAGAAAAACAGGAAGGAAATGAAGAAACAGATGTAACTCTTTCAGCCTACAGTGTCTTTCTTACAGAGTTTATTGAATGGAATAACTGGAAAACTGAAAAAGTACCTTTCATTATTGGGGTTTGTAAAGTTAAATGTAGAACATAATGTTGAATAAAAGAGAACCTAGTTTTTCTTGCTTAGAAGATAATTGCTGTTCAAAAAGCAAGCCAAAATATTCGGAACTGTGTTATCCTCTCTTTCCAACCCACAAACATTCCTCAATTGCTACAGAATAATCCTTTTCTTTTGCAGGTGAATTATTGGACATAGTTAAAATTGCATCTGCTCATTAAGAATTACTATTATTTTTTTTAATTATCTTTTCTTTCAGAGGTTTTTTGTCCTGGATAATGGAATGTTGAAATATTCAAAGTCACCAACTGATGTAAGTAACGCTGAAGATCCTTAAAAAATTTATATTGGAATTCAGCCTGACAGGGTGATTTAAGTATCATACTTGCTTTGGGCATATTTGTGACAGTGCACTTGTGAAAGTTGTAGATGGATTCAACAAGAGATCTGTATATGGAAAGCATGTAAAGTTTTGGTTGAGTTCTGTCCTCAAGAATTCTACCTTTACTTATTTCTATGAAAATAAAAGCAACATTACTTAAAGTAGTTCATTTAAGGAAGTTGCTTGAGAGATTAGCCTGGCCATGTATTTTTTTTTTTTTTTTTCAATTTTTATGTCTGTCAGAGCTGATTATTGAGAGGTATGTGGAAAGAACAGAGAAGTGATTACAATGTGCTCGAGAGAGGGCAGCATTAAATTAGTTAGATCTGATAACAACAACTATCGAGTGATAGCATCAGGGAGCTGAGTACTCTTCTTCTGCTTACTTCCCTCCTGCTCACTTAACTGTAGCTATGTATTGGTGTGAACCAACACAATTTAACTTTGGAGTGAACTCTGCACTGAGTACTTCTTGTGAGACAGTTTTCTCAGTCAGTAAGTATAGTAAGTGGTTAGTCTGACTACAGTTTTTATTTCTTAATATGACTTCATATTAAAGTGTTCATAAAATGGGAAATCATTTCAGCATCAGACATTTTTCTGTTAAGCCTAGTGAAGATGCGCATAAGAATACCAGTTGCTTACCCTACATTTTGATTTTAGGTACAAAAAGGCAAAGTCCATGGGAGCATTGATGTTGGTTTATCAGTGATGTCTATAAAAAAGAAGGCTCGTAGAATAGATCTTGACACAGAAGAACATATCTATCATCTGAAGGTAAAAAGCTGTGCAAATACTTATTTTCTTTTCACCCACAGTGAAAATAAAAAAAAGCTGTTAAAAAAAAAGTACAGAAAGGTAGTATTTTGAGTGCTTTCTTGATAGTGAATTTGTTTCCAGGTGAAGTCCCAGGATTCATTTGATGCATGGGTTTCAAAATTACGCCACCACCGATTGTACCGTCAGAATGAGATTGTGAGATCTCCCAGAGATGCTAGCTTTCATATATTCCCTTCAGCCTCTACTACAGAGTCTTCACCGGCTGCTAATGTGTCAGATGGAAAGGTATGTAGTATTCTTTTGTTGAAAACTCACACCCACTGGGCCTGCTCATGGGCAGTTTCAGTGGTGCCACTTGTAATGTGAATAGAGAGGAGTTTCCACTGTGGGAAACAATGGCCAGCAAAAAGTTGTGTGTGTGCAGCTGCGAGACTATCTAATTGAGGCTTACTGTAGCCTTCATTAATGTGCTTCTGTAGAGGTCTTGCAAAGAATTCACCATCCCCAGAAAAAATTGTATTTGCATTTGTCATCAGGGAGAAATCTTTCTTTTTACTGTTTGATAATGTTCTTCCTCTTAAGCAACAGCTTCTCTAACTGGTGATTAGCAAACACAGCTTGCTTGTGGGGTTCTCGGTTTGTGTCCCCTACATGCTGTTCAGGCAAATCTGCATCTTGGGAAAGAATGTAGTCAAACCACAGATGTCACCAAAATCACAATGCATATTTTGTTTTGTTATTCTTAAGTAGTATGATGATTACACTGACTGCGCAACATAGCAATAGTATATGTAAGCATTTTATTATGCCTTAGGTGCAACAAAATAACTTCCACTGGCAGTCTCCTATACCTTGCAGTAACAGCCTTCCTGCCACCTGCACTACTGGCCAGAGTAAAGTAGCAGCCTGGTTGCAGGACTCTGAAGAGATGGACAGGTGTGCAGAAGGTTAGTCTTCACCTTTTCATGCCTTGTTCTTTTAGCAAAACTTCTTGTTGATATGTTATCAGCACCTTTCCAGCTCTTGGTGCAAATCACAGCACAATACAATCATTAAACTGATTAAGTTGCGTTTTTACATGCACATAAAGTAACTCTACAGGTAATTAGATGCTTGTAGTGGGAACTTCTCTTTATGCACGGTTCGGGATGCTACTTTTAAAAATTGTCTTAGTAATCTGTGTTATCTTAATTGTTAGCATTGTTAAAATATGATCCACTTTTGAGGTCCAGACTTGTTGCTGACTCCAGCAGAAATGATAAGTGTTCAATATCTCTAAAATTTTCACTTACATGCCTTACTACCAGGGGTTTTGACATTTAATTTTTATAATGCAAGAAAGTGCCAATGATGGATATCATCGCAAAAAAATAAAAGTCCAAACTGAAGCACCTAACATATTTTTGTTTTGTATCTTTTAGATCTTGCTCATTGTCAGTCAAATCTTGTGGAACTCAGTAAACTTCTTCAAAATTTAGAAATACTACAGAGAACTCAATCAGCACCAAATTTCACAGACATGCAGGTAAATATGATTGAATATAAATCATCACACTGAAACACTTGTTCTTTGTGTTAAGAGAAATACAAAGATGTCTCTTAATTCAGAATGATTTTCTGAAAGTATAACTCTTGAAAGAAAGGTTTCTCTTGCATGTTTATCTTAATTATGTGTAGTAATGTTTCATGTGTTAAAAAAAGAATTAAAACTGCTAATTATTTGAGTTAAATAGGATGAATCAAATTATTAAGTCATTTGCGAAGCAAAGCTGAGAACTGTTAGAACAGAAATACATGTATACATTGATATTTAAGGAGTTTTTATTGTGCTAAGATACCATTTTAAGTTTTTAAGGAATGGAGACCCAAAGACCCTCAAAAGATGAAGTTGCATGCTCTAGTAAAGAGGGCATAGTACAATGGTCCCAAGGGTCGGACTGTTTCCCAGTTCAGGGTGAGTTTTCCTCTTGAACACAAAAAAGCAACAGCAGATACTAAATCCTAAATGCTTTCTTCCTTTTTCGCTCAGTCTCCTTGAGTACACAAATCTCTCAGTGGTGTTGGTGTGTTGGGAAGTCTATTTCCAATTAGATAATAAGACTTACCATTGATTTCAGTAAGAAGTGAACTCTGCATTTCTCTGAGTAGTACCAAAACAGAAATCCATGAGGACTTCAAGACCTGTTCCTAAATATTGTGCACTTATGAAGAAAGTATAACAGTAGTTTTGCTAATTGAGCTAAATATGCTTTGTGTTTATAGAAATGTATGGATAGCTACTGGTCACCGCCGTAGTTGCAGGCCCCAGCAGTGGCATTCTTCTCCTTAGTTTGTAATTTTTAAGTGTCTAACACTACAATTCTTTACTAACTTTCTGTATTGTCTGTGTTGCTTTTGTCAACTTAATAGTACTTTGTTGCTTTTAACTATTTGTGTAATGTAGGCTAACTGTGTAGATATTTCAAAGAAAGACAAGCGGGTCACGAGACGATGGAGAACAAAAAGTGTCAGCAAAGATGCAAAAATTCAACTTCAGGTACTGAATGTACAATGTTTTACTTTTTACTGTACTTTTAGATTAACTTCGAATCATGAAGTGATATATTAGCTGAAAGTAGGAAGTCAATGTACTGTCTCTCTTGTTCCTGATGAAGTAAATTAAATTTCATTTTGTTGTTTAAAACCTAGAGTAGATTGTGAGAAAAGTGTTGATTTTACTTTCATTCATATGAAAACATTGCCATCTAGGGAAAGGAGGGGTATCAGAATACTAGTCAATTCAGGTGCAAAAAAGGCTATATGCACACAGCACATGAGGATACTGATATCTATCCCAGACTTGCCAAGAAGGGTAGTTAAGCAAGTGACATCAAGCAAAAAGCATAAAACATAAATGAAATACTAAATGCACCAGGTTTTTTTGTTTTGTTTTGGTTTTGTTTGTTTTTGTTTGTCAAGAGCTGTACTAGGAATGTTACAATAACAAATATTTTTGCAGGCCTTCTCTTATCGAAAAGGCCAGTACGGGAACAAACTGAATCAACCAAAGAATGAATCATGTGAAGAAAGATTTTACCCTTTCCTGTCTTATTGCTGACAAGTAAAAGCACAGAAATAAGCATAATACACTTGTGCTGCTGCTAGATCCAAGGTGTCCTACTGTGTTTTGCCAGAAGAATTTGTGTTTTGAGGCCTAATCCAAAACCTATTTTTATTTTCATAGCTGAGCAGCTGATAATGAAGTGCATAGTCAACTGACTTCAGGAGCTAACAATCACTGCTGTGCTGTCTGCTACAGAATAAAAAAAAATGTCAGCAACTATTGATCCATTTAAATTCCTTGAAATTCATGCAAACTTTGAAAGCTTTTAATATTTCTGCTAGAGTCACAATAAGAAGTTTTCTGTGACTCAGAGACACAGTGAGGAGTTCTCCGTGACTCATTTAAGATAAATAATCATAAGGAATGAAGAAGTTATAGTTGCATCAGTTTTCTCATTGCAGCTGTTGAAGGTGATTTTTATTTTCTACCTGTTATACTAGATGAATCACAATACGTTGAACAATGAAGGATCTGTTAAGATTAAAAAGTTTCATTAACAAAGAAATTTTGGTGATTTATGTCATGTCCTATTACCTGCATTTGAAGGATCACTGTGTTTCCCTGCTGATGAATATCACAGGCAAATAAAAATACCAGGAAAATGGATAAAAGTACTTGGTGCCTATAGAAGAGAGAGTCAATACTGCATGTTCTTCTTTCATGATGCAGTGGTCTTAGGGAGAATCCTCTCCACAAAAATGATGAAAAAATGCTGAAAACAGTCAATGTATGATCATCTAGGGTGAGTCACAAGGAATTGCAAGCTGTTACTTTGTTTCCTGAACTTTGCCAAAGTGACACTGGTCTGGACTTCCATCATTTTGGCACCTGACTCTCAAACTGCTCTTTATGGCTTGGAAGGAGTTGTGTCTCAGCTCCTGAAATTCTCAAATACAGTTTGTTTGCAAATTTCCCTGTGAGGGTTTGTGTGCATAGCACTGCTCTATATGGGTCCATCACTTCTGGGTCGAAAATAAACTCTACCTAACCTGTGTCAGCATTAACTCCTGGCAAGCTTGATGCTGGAAATGTAAAACTTATTTTGTTAGAGGAAAGCAATAAGGTATTGAAGACCGATTTATAAATTAATTTGCAGTGAAACAGCAACAATAAAATTATTCTAAATTATATGGAAGATGAAGACTCCTTTTTGGCTGCACTGTTATCTTGGCTAGTTTGTTTGGCTCAACACATTGCTTATTCTTCCAAGGGCTGTCCTGTCCCATGAATAGTCTAAAGCTGTGATCTGTGGAAGATAGTCTCATTCTGACTCATTGTGCTATTCCTAGTTTTCTCATGTTGCCATTCCACTAAAATGTGGATTTCCTCCCATGCCTAGCTGGTTTTTAAGCTTACTGTCCTATTTTGTTCTTCTGTTAATAATGTCTTCTAGCTTCATGAGCCTTCCTTATAGGTCATTTTTTCAAGACTATTCCAGCTATTTATAAACTGTTTATCAGGGCATCCACTACTGAGAATCACTTTGTCAAATTTGTGTTCATTTTTTAATAATGCCTACACATGATTTTCTTTTAAATTTGGTATTAAGAAAACTTGTGTTGTCCTTTTCCTTTTCCTATATCTCCATACATCTCATTATTTTTTAGGGGTTTATGCTAATACTAACATACTAGCTTTAAGACAGTTGCATTATTACTTCCTTTTGAAGTACTTGCACCTATTTATTTTAGAAGGAGCGGTCAACTACCACTGAAAAACCCTCTGAGAGTATGATGTTGAGAGCCATCCTTCTGGGAAGCATAATAACTGAGCTCTGTATATAAAGTGTTTTGTTCATGAGTAGTGGGGAAAGAAGGTATAAGTTTTCCTAGCTCAGCATCCACGGCATAAGATGCAAGAATTCTCCCATACAGATTTTGATTGTACTCTTGACCACTTTTTTCTTAATGAGATAGCTTTTGTTTTATTACTGCTAACATATTTTGGAATATGAATACCAAGTGTATAATGTATTTAAAACATACTTTTTCTTGTAAGAAAAGCTGCTTGCTTTGCCTTTTAGAAATATGTATTTATCAATTAAGGGTACCAGTTCTGTATGGTTAACTTCGCTCACACAACTCATACCAGTTACTAGAGTGGTGTTACTCCCCAGAATAAAATTTTGTGCAGCAGGTGTGTATACATTTGCAGGTTTGGGGGTTTGGTATTGCTAAATTGTTTAGAATTAACAGCTTAATTTACAGGCCTTTGTTTAAGAGTAATAAATGGTCTGCTTTTATTAAGAAAGATTGCTTTATACGAAGGAGGTTCATTTTGTTTTTAAAAAGCCTATTCAAAGTCTTATGAAAATAGCCTGCATTCATTCATTTTACAAATGATACTTTTATACAAAAACTGACAGGTTTTTGTGGTTTTTTTTTTTTTCCCCCTTTGGATAAGAGACTGATTTGTCATTCTCATGACAATCTAAAGATACTCAAAAGTTGAAAAAAAAGTTACTGAAAAGCAATAAAATGAACTAATGATTTAATTAAAATCTCATAAATTAATTTTCAGAGATATGAAGTTCCAAGTCTAATTGTGTTCTTGTTTGGTTTTGTTTTGTTTTGTTTTGTTTGTTTGTTTTGTTTTTGTTTTGTTTTGTTTTGGCCTTGATTGGTATTAACAGAACTACACAAGGTTGTAAAGA
>JANHFX010024671.1:43771-72048 GCA_027560015.1 Chloroceryle amazona
TGTTTTGTTTTGTTTGTTTGTTTTGTTTTTGTTTTGTTTTGTTTTGTTTTGGGGGGGGGGGTTGGGGGATTAGTTTAATAGAGAGCTATATGGTATGGAGTAACCTGAAAAGGCAGCTTGCTGTACTGAGACTTTCAGCTCAGAAATTAAACTAGACTCAAAGAATGGCTTTTCCCTTAAATAAGTATTTCTTCATATCGTAACTCTGATTATGACCTCACTTTCTTTTCTATTCAGAAGAGCAATGCGATTCTGTAGTGCTCATTGTTCCCATTTTAATAATGAATACCTGCACTGATAATCTTTTAGATATATATCTGTTCATTTCTCTCTGTAAATATATATGTATATCTATATTAGTTAAAAAAGAATATTCTTTCAAACTCTTATTCACATCATAAACATACTTCTGTAGAGCACAAAGAGCTTTACATTACGCATATGATGCGTTCTCTGATTTAAAAGAAGTTTATACTCTCTGTTTTAAATATTATGTACCTGTTTTTTAATGGGGGGATTTCACTAAATATTACGAAGCACAGTTTCTCTTGCTGTGATCATTAGGCAACCCTTCCACTGCCAATAACACTGCCACTAGTATCAGCCAGAGCGTGGAGCATGTGGCCATTCTCAGATGCAGCAACCCTACCAGCAGGACTATTACAAGAGCAAGATGTTTTCAGCTAATAATTGAACTACAATAACATCCTGTTCTTCAGCATCGTGTCATGTATCCGATCTATACCATTGTTAATTATATGGTGCCCAGACTGCTTTCAGAATACTGAAGTGGCTATAGGTGAAGATACAGGGGAAGAAAAATGTAAAGGGATGGATTTTTTTATTTTTTATTTTTTTTTAACAGAAAGGTGGCTTTTCTAGTCTTCTAAAATCTTAAAATGGCTTCAAAATAATGACATTTTGATTAGACATAAGTAGAACATTTTTATGCTAGCTGTGGAGCTCCTCTACATTAGGCAATTACTTGCTTTACTTTAAATAGTTGTAGCTCTAAGTGGTGTGTGGACAAAATGATCATATAGTCTTAAGGATGGACATGGAAATGGTAGAGCTGTGTATGGGAACCTTTATGTAAGCAAGCTCACTCTAAGATATACACTGAAAAGTTTTACCATTAATATACATACACCTCCAGTTACCACAGTTCATGCATTTCCTGCTGATGCAAAGTGGTCTCTTTCAGAATTCATCTTCTAGATGGTCAAGTGATCACCAAAAGGAGTTTGGGTTTTGTGTTCTCTGCCATGCCATAGCATCCCTTCTGTTTCATATTCCATAATTGCCTTATGATTCTTGATGGCAGTGGTAATTTTTTTTTTTATTGTAGTCTTAGTAAGTGCACTGCCGTCCAACTCATATGGAGATAATTTTAGTGAATTATATAGCTTTTTTATGTCTCTGGCATTCACAACTGAAACATGTGATATATCCTCAGAATGTGTTGGCCATAAGACTTAACAAAATTGAAATCCACTTAAAGACTCTCCCTCTTCCTTTTCTGATCACCTTTCATCTTCCTGTGTCCCATCTCCCATTCCCTTGTCTTTTTCTACTTCCTTGTCTTCTTGCATTCACTGTCAGGAAGGGCCGGCACCGAAGGGCCAGTTCAGCACAACACGACGCCGGCAGAGACTAGCAGCTGCAGTGGCTACAACAGTGAGTGGATTTAAAAATCAAGGAATAGCTCTAAAGATGGGAAGCTGTGTAACTTGAATGTATAATGAAGCTTATGAAAATGTTTCTTGCACTTCTTGGAGGTGTTCATGCTACCCACTTTCAGCTGAGTTTCTTAGAAGTGGTCAGGACTGATACAAATGGATTACAGAAATGTGGGTATGAGCTTGTTTACATGTTGTACATGGCCCTCCTCTTTTATGCAAGTGCAAGTGACAGTCAGACTCAGGCCCTGCATTATTGAAACATGTCTTTGACATACTCTGCTATATACTATATAAAATGGAAAAAAAATACCAAATTCTGATACAAGATTATCGTGACAGGCTCTATCAAGACAGCAGAACCAAGGAGATTTGTTACAAACAATCATGGGATAATAAAGTTTCTTTTTTTTTTTTTTTTTTTTAGTAGTATAAGGTTAGCTTTTTCATTTGAGACATTTTGTTTACATTCCATAATCCCAAAAAGTCATATTACTACCTCTAGTCTCTGTATTTAGTTTGGCTAATTCCATAAGTCTTTGAAGCAAAACCTGGAGCTATGAAATCAACACAGGGGCTGGTAATTGGGAGGGGAGAGTGCTTTTTGTGAAATCAGATTAGCATCAAAAGGATTTCTTCAGCTGCTGCTTTATCAGGAAAGTACTTACTAGATTTGCACAATATAGACACTAGTACTAATCCATCAACAACTAGTGCAACAACTAGATAGGGAAGACTGTGCAGCCAAAGATTGAAGTGAGCTTTAAATGCGTATCTCCTATCTAGTCCAGGGAGTGGATGTCTTCACCAGGCTAAAGTATTCCAGGGTCTGCTGCTCCAGCCAATAGCTAAAATCCCCTGGATCAGACATAGCTTCTGCGTAAGCCTGAGTGCCTTTAGTACCTGCTGCCTGAAACACAAATCTCTGTTACTGTTAGGCCCTCCTAAAAAGCTTAAGAGAAATCTGTGTTTCTCTAGTTTCCAAATTAACTGAATAATTAGCTCAATATTTGATTGATATTCTGGCCTCATCAGTCTGCCTGAGAAATCAACCCTCAGTGTATGTGGCTGAGCAGTGATAGTAGGGGGCTCTAACCATGAGCTTCAGCAGTAAACACCACTGGAAAGAGCTGTAGCAATGAGGGCTTATGTGGAACAAATGCAGCTGGACTTAGATTGCAAGGCAGTAGGAGTCACCGAATTGTTACCTGTAGCTGAAGTGAGAGAGGTCTTGGAGAAGCTTATAAAAGTGCAGGAGGAAAGAAAACTAAAGGCACCAAAATGACTCTGCAGCCATTGTAGTGGTTGTGGCAATGGCCTGTTCTTCCCGAATAATGTAGCAAAGTGCTTGTATCTCCCAGAGAGTGGAGCTGGCTATACAGACTGGGAAATATAGAATTACATCAGTTAAATGCATGGCAGAAAGAGAAGGTTTTTCTTACAAACTACCAGGAACATCCTGTTCCTACATGAACACAATTCTGGAAAAGGTGATGGATGAGTGGGATTACACCCCTAGCATAAAGCAGAAAGTCAAGACAAGGTACATCTGAGGACATGTTTAGAAGAGTCTGTGCGTGGAGGAAACCAGTAATGTATCAAGAAGCTAAGTATTTAAAAAACCCCTCCAAAACAGTAACAACAACAAAACAACCAAAAAACCAATGGGTAATAAAGTCAGAATCAAGTTGCCATGGTTATAGAGAGAAAGCACAGCAGTGAAAGGAAAAAAGGGGAAGACAAGTATGTTAGCAATGTTTCTTGAACTGTGGCCTATTCAAGAGAGTGAAAGAGTTTGTACAGTATGGATTTTTTCATCTGTTGTGAAAAGGCGCTTGGAAATTTTTCCAAAAGATGCATATGATGAGAGTTCATGCCAGTCAACAGTTCGGAATTTTTGGTTCTCGTATTTAAAGCAGTCAGCAAAACAGCTACTTGTCTCTGTCATGTGGATGTGTATTTCTTGCAAGCAGTGTGACAGACAGTATTGTAGAATGTGTAAATGCTGTTTCTAGCACATACTTTAAAATGTCACTTTCCAAAAACCATCACTGCAGAAACACTGTTTCTCAGCGTGGCCAGCTAAGGTATGAGACAGAAATGATGTATCTAAAGCAAGTCTCTTCAGCTAGGTTCATCACAAAGTGAATAAAGAGCCCCTGCCATGCGTGGGCAGCCTGCTTGTGGCTCAGCCAGTCAGTCTATGTGGTACTGGGGCAACCTGCAAAAATCGCCATATGCACATGGGTCTGTGGGGTCTCTCCCTCAACATCCTGCGTTATAGCTGCAATCAGTTTCTTTCCTACCTTTTGGGTGGGCTTGAGAAATGGATACATGTTGTCGTGTCCCACCCCCCATCCCCCCCAGCTATCATGTAGCCACTTACTCTGCCCTTCTTGGAGCCACCTGGAGTAATTGAACCTTTGTGGTGCTCCTAGTCAGAAAGTTCTGAGAGCATGCTCTTTGGTTTAAAAAGTAAAAATGTTTTGTAAAGGAAAATTGACATTAACCTTCATTTAGTCACGTTAGTTAATTAACATAGTTTTGTTGGGTTGTTGAGAGAGGCAGACTGATACTTGTGAAAAAGATAATGGCATAAATATCCAGGACTAATGGAAGGAATTTATTCTGCATCTCTTGTTGCTGAAGTCATCTTGATATGAGGCTAAAATAAAGTCAAATTAAAAGAAGTACTTTATTGATATAGCTGGAATTGAAAATGCATGAGAGCAGAAAGCTTATACTGGGTAGGTGCCATAGAGCTGTTATTTTATGTGCTATATATGTATCTGGAGCTTGAGGAAGAACAGGGTGGAAAATGGTATTTTGCAGAATATGCCCATGAGTGGAATGAGAAGTTATGAATAGATCTAACCAGAATTTGAGGATTTCATTGAGAAATTGGAAACATAAAGGGCTTATTGGTAACAGCTTTACAGGAAGGGATTGATAAAGCCATTCCTGATGTAATGAAATAAGATACAAATTTGAAATACTGATGTTAGTATAGAATCTACTTGTTGATAGAAATTCTTAGTAATATGACTTTTCATGTTATCTTCTGCTCTTCATCATGACTTTATATTTTGGCCACTTCTTTTTTGTATTTAAATAATTACATTGGGCTGCAGTGTGGAACTTCTTGATTTATCTTCAGTCAATATAATTATATAAATTAGATATAATGTTGTTAGAAGAACTGAGCTGAAAAGTAAAATGACTGAACAGAATTAGTTCTGTTCTCACTCAAACCAGGACAAATGTGTTAAATGTCTTTAACAGTGCTTAATATGTAAGTAACAAAATGTAGTGCTGCATGTCTTTCGTTTGCATTTAAATTTGAAAATTGGGCTCTTGGCCTGATTTTTATACAGATGTGTGTAAATGGTAAAATTAAGATAAAATGCAACATACACTCACACGCACACATTGCATATGTAACAGTGGTAGCCACACACTGCATATGTAACATATCGGTAACTAAGTACTCATGATACATGTGTATATAACTTACAGATATTTACATGTATAGTTTTATTACTCTACCTGAAAAGTATAGAAGGAGAAAGAGAAGTGGAAATGATAATAAACTAAATTCTTTCTTCCATGTTACTAAACTGTATCTCTTTGCATTTATTTATGGTTCATGTACTTTAAATGAAAAGGAAGTGGAATTTTGGTTTATTTGGTTTTCTTGGTTTTTTGGGGGTTGTTGTTCATTTGTGTAGTTAGACCATATGCTTTTACCCTCTTCATAGTTGCCACTACAGTGAGTTTCAACTCAAACCAGTAGTTTTGAAAAACTTCAATAATCTATTTGATCATATCATACCCTATTTCTAGTTCTGTGGAGGAACTTGCATACTTCAAATGTTGGTATTGTAACAACAGAGTCATTCTATGTGTACTCTCACATGTCCAAAAATAAATCAGCATGTGTCATGGTTCAATTTTCCAGTCATCTTTTAAACATTAGGAAACGGTCCATTTTGGTAAATGGTGGAATTGAAATGCTCCATTGTTAGCTGTTAGCAATGTAATTTAGGCCTTCTTTTGTCTGTTTTCAGTGAGAAATTTCAAGAAAGTTCTGCATCAGCTGTGCTGATACTTAGGAGAGCAAAGTTCCGATGTTTACTCTTGCCATGCTCTTCACATTGTGAACTAAGTTTTTTGTATTTTGCTTCAATGGAGTCAAAAGATTAGTTGCACCTTCTACATCCTTTCTTCACTGTTTCTCGCTGTAGGTCCCTTTCAGTGCTACAATGTCACCTGTTCGACTGCATTCATCCAATCCCAACCTGTGTGCAGACATTGAGTTTCAGACTCCCCCAAGTCATGTAACAGACCCCCTGGAGTGCTCTACTGAGTACATGAAGCTTCAAGAAGAATTCTGCCTCATGGCACAAAAAGGTAACTGGAAATGTCAAGCTTTTCCTTTATAATGTTTCTCTCTTGTGTTTCTTTATTGCCTTCACTTAGTTATGGCCAGACCATTCATCTGCATTAGATGATACTGTATAAGAATTTTAACTGCTCAGGTAGCTTACATAAAGGTGACGTATTAACCTTCTCACATTTTCCATGGATGTCATGAATATAGAGGTAGGTAAACTCTGAACACAAGTCCTATGAGGAGCAGCTGAGGGAGCTGGGGTTGTTTAGTCTGGAGAGGACGAGGCTGAGGGAGATCCTATCGCTCTCTACAGCTACCTGAAAGGAGGTTGGAGCGAGGAGGGGGGACAGCCTCTTCTCCCTGGTGGCATGTGACAGGACCAGAGGGGATGGATGCAAGCTGCACCAGGGGAGGTTTAGGCTGGATATTAGGAAGCATTTCTTCACCAAAAGGGTTATCAAACATTGGAATGGTCTGCCCAGGGCAGTGGTGGAGTTGCTGTCCCTGGAGGCATTTAAATGGTGTGTGGACCTGGTGCTCAGAGACATGGTTTAGTGGTGAGCTTAAATAACCCAGACAAAGAAACAAAACCAAACAAAACCAACCAACCAAAAAAAAACAAACCAAAACAAAAAAATCCCATAAAAAACAGAAAGAGAAGAAAGAGCACACATTGGATTCAGGTTTTCCAAATACGCACTTCTCCACATGTTCAACATGAAGAGTATGTTCAGGGGACATATGTGTGAACATGCAGTATACACATTAAAACCTCAAGTGTTAAGTATTTGTACTTAATTTGGCATGGATTAATTGAAGTTCAGATCTTTGTTTCAAATTTATGTAACTGTGGGATGGAAATCTCACTCTCTGTCTTTATTGCTGAAATATTGTAATAGATGTCTGTGTGCAGTTCTGTAGCTGAGAAAACACTTATTTTCTTTTTTTTGTTTTGCTTAGTGCATTCTCTTTTGAAGTCTGCCTTTAACAGCATAGCTATAGAGAAGGAGAAGCTTAAGCAGATCGTTTCAGAGCAGGATCTTACAGGCCACAATGCTCAAATAGCACACCTCAGACAATCCCTCTCTCAGGTATGTTCTTGATTTGATTTCAAAATGCACTATTATTTTTGTAGTTAGGCCATGTTCTGAGGTAGAAGAGACAAGGAAAAGCCAAGTTCTTGACATAGGTCTAACCTCGGTGCATGTGGAGGTGAAGGGTAGCATTTGTTTGTGTAAGCATGTTTTTGTTACGGTTTGCCAAAGAAAAAGGAAGTGTTTAAGACCACGCTGGATGAGGGTCTGAGCAATCTGGTATAGTGGGAGGTGCCTCTGCTTGTGGCAGGGGGGTTGGAACTACGTGGTCTTTAAGGTCCCTTCCAACAAAAGCCATTCTATGATCAAATGTTTTATCAAATGTTAGATATCATTCCTCGAGCTGTTTCCAGCACAGCTAAGGAGATACTCTTGTTTTCTTAATTAAGTTTTAAATTTTGACTGTATATTTTCAGATTTGTTTTATATGTCCAAGTCTTTAACTGCAGAAGGAATCATGAGTTATAGCATAAACATAGATAAATTAGATTTTCAAATATAAACCTGCTACTCTCCAGCATCATTCCTACTTAAGCCAAAGGAAAAATTATCATTGGCTGTAGCAGGGAAGAAGAGGTAAAGTGACACTAAGTCCTCAGGTTATAGAATAATTCAATTTTTTTAACTCATTGTCAAAGAAACATAAAAGCTTTTACTCTGAAGGATGAATTGGTGTGGACTACTGCATCTGCAAGAAATATGAGCATAAATTTAAAGGCAAACAGAACTTCACCCAAGTGTGTGTATAATTTCATACACTGTTGATACTGGGTTGGAGTCTTTTGCTTTGATGCAGAGCTCTCCTATAGCTACAGGTGCATATCATGTTACACAGACACATTACTGTGTGTTGTAATAAAGAAAGGTTAAGGACAAAAGGGTAACCATTTCTGGTTATTGATACAAATTTAACTAAGACCTGTGGAGACATATTATCAACTCGTATGAAACAGGCAATCGTGATTTCTTCTTGCTCCTGGCCTCTAGTCTTAGTCTAAAAGTCACTGTCACACATTTAATCATAGTCTCAATTGGGAATAAGTGGAAATTTTATGACAGATCGCTTGACCAGTTTCCTGACCAAGTTTGATCAGTTTAAGAAGGTACTACCAAGCTGCTGTTAGTCATTCAGGTAGATGGCAGCTGTGAACATTCCCAGGCCATTTCAGAACAAAGTAAATCGGGTTAATTTAAACTGTTTAGTGGCAGTTTAGGCTAATCTATTTTACTTTGGTCCTACTTTGTTTCAGTACATTCATGAAATCTAGGGGGAGGCAAAAGAATATTCTTACTCTGTTATAATGCTCATTTTCTAACAAAACAGTATGTCTGTTGCTTTTTTTTATAATCCTCAGTGCTGGGGATATATTAGGGTTAAGTCAGTTCATGTTCTAGGTGTGTAACATATTATATGTTTTTGGACTTCAGAATCTTGCACATGAGTGTTTCTGGATAATAGACAATATGCACATATGCACCCAAATTTATGATTTAGATCGAGCTTTAAAAAAAGAAAAGATCAGATACCAGACACCAGTTGAGTTCTTTTGGTGTTTGTGACACTCTAGTGGATCAGTAGTTTGAAATGACTAGTTTGAAATGTGTACACATGCAAATATATCAGATTGATCTGGACAGGCAAACAGTGAATGATGCTAGCAATTTTACTGTTTTTGCTGCAAAGGAAGGGTCCGAGTGCTGATAACCTTGGTTCAGAAAGGGCTGTGTACATGTAAACCAAGAATTGCCTCTTTTGACATTTTGTGGGGTACTTCCCATTTGCTGTTCTGCAGTTTCATTCTTTCTTGTTGCCTTCACTCACCATTTCCATAATGTACATAACCCAGCAGTATGTCTGCCGAAGAGCTATCTGAATAATGAAGATAGAATACCACTGTTACATTGTAGGAGAATATCTGCCCCCTCTGACTCCTGAAAATCACTGAAGGCAGACCAACCAAAAGGCTAAATCATATTAGAGAGGAGGATCTCAAGATAGGTATCTCTCTTAAAAATGGAAGAAATAAAGTTCTGTGATCTCTTAGGAAATTGCTGGGAAGAAGCTACCTTTTTTTTTTTTTTTCCTATTTAATGCTTACTTTTAAATTTTAAATGAAATGTGCAATTTTTATTTTAAGGCTCTCAACCAGAATGCTGAACTAAGGAGTCGCTTGAACAGAATACATTCAGAATCTGTTATTTGTGATCAGGTTGTCAGTGTAAATATTATCCCTAGTCCTGATGAGGTAAGACTTTGGCCTTTAATAGATTTAGAGTACAATCAAACCTTGCTAATTCTCGTTAATAGCTGAAACACACCTGGCAAATTATAGATTTTTTCAGATTGGCAAGTGTTCAGAAAAAGTAAGGTTATATTTTCCCTCCATGAAATAATACTTCCATCTTTTATTTTGCATATGTCAGATATCATGAAAGAACTCGGTTTGGTCTCTGAAGAGAAACAGGGAAGGACTCCAGTTTTGGAATATTAATTGTTGGCTGTGGGAATTAGTGAGGTTTTACTGTATTTGAATGTAATACGGTAGCTAACCAATTTCAATTAACATATTCTTGTGTCCTAATTATTTCTTACCACAAGAAAGGTATATGAAAATATGTTTCCTTTTGTTTATTTGCTTTTTGAAAATGTCTATAAATAATTTTTCCAAGAGTTCAGCATGTTGGAGATGAGCAACAGAAGATAGAGGTGAAGTGGTGCCACAGCACAGCAATCCGCAGTGAAGTTCTGAGCAATCACCATCTCTTCTGTTTTGTATTTTTTGTTGGTTATCTGTTGTTTTTTTTTCATACGTACATCATTAACTTTGTACAAGTGTGTCTGATTGAAGGAGTTTTTTAAAGAGGTTCCCAGATCTCTCATTTTGATTAATTTATATATATATAATCTTGCAATGTGTAGGTAATGCTGTGTAAGCGTCTTTTTCAGGTAGGGACATGTTTCAAATTTCTATAGTATGTACAAACCCCTAAGATTTTAATCTCTTCCTGTGAAGATAGCAGTGATATGAGCTTCTCTTTTCATTATAGTTCTTCAAACATCATAACCCACATACAAGCTTATAAGCCCCAGTGAAAAAGGAATGGATTTTGACTTCTCTGTATATGATTTATCCTTTGTTTTGTTGTATTAGTGCATTTCGAGGCAACTCTGTAGAATAATTCTACAGGACTAATATGTCAACAAAACCATTTGCAGGACTTGTGTAGTAAGATTAATGGGGATGGAGTTGCAATCTGAAGAGTTAACTGTGTTTAGAAGGGCTTCCATAGTGTTACCTGTATTATCTTCCAGAAGCAACATGCTATATAAATTAAGGGATTAAGTCAGAAGCCTGATTTCCCCTACAGCAGCAGCTCCTTTGGTGGAATGGTACAGGGAAAGAATCTCTTCCCCTGTCTTAAAATGATAGTTCATAGGGTGACACATTGAAACTTGGTGTTCCTCTCATCAGTATCAGGAAGAGGAAGATCTGTTCCACTGTTGAAATTACCTTGGCCCCCTACTAATATACACTTAAACCAGTTTTGAACTCTTGCCTTTGCTGCTAATTTCTCTTTATTATAACCATAGAGAGTTCATTCCCTTTAGTAGTCAGTGTTAATAGCATAATTCAAATGAGATTTTGAGTGCAAACATAGAATAAAAGCACATAAATATGTATTACAGACTTCTTCCTGAATATTGAAATATTTCAAACATTTTTTACTAAACTGGTTCACAGGCACATTTATTTTTAATGTAACTTATAATTCCCAGGCCCTAAAAAACTTTTTATTCGTGTTTTGGTTGTTTCAAAGCTAGCTCCCAGGGTGTAATTTGTTATGATGTGTCTTTTCATCTGAATTTCATGGCTGAACTCAGCTACTGTATACAAAATCATTCCTTTGGATATACAGATCTAGATCTGTGATTATTTATGCTGCTGTCTTAGCAGTTGATGCTGGGCAGGCTTCAAATGAAGACATGGATCTCACTGCTCAAAATGCACTTCATTTTGTAGCTGTCAAATTCTCATCTGTTAAGTACACACAAAGCCTTCCTAAAATGCTGTCTTTCCTATCTGTGCTCGTATTTGGCACTGAAATATTACTCAGTTAATTTACCCCTTCAGTGCATAATCCTTTTATATTAGAAATAATACTTTTATTTTTCTGTGCTTTATTTACAGACAGGTGAACAAATTCATGTCAGTTTGCCACTATCTCAGCAAGTTTCTAATGAAAGCAGGCTCTCTATGTCCGAATCTGTTTCAGAGTTCTTTGATGCACAGGAAGTGCTTCTATCTGCCAGCTCGTCAGAAAATGAGGTAGGCTATGACAGCATGCTGCGACTTTGCTGTTGGACAGATTTAGGTATTGCTACCACTAGTGATTTTTTTTTTTTTCCTAATGTTACTTAGAATAAAAAAGTATTAGAATGTGTAAGCTGTAGATAAATGAACCTGACACTCCCTTCTGGTGGGATGCAGAAGTTGGTTCCATGGAGTGTAAAACTGAATTGAGTGTTGTTTGCATCAGTATCTTATGTTCAGTATATGTCCTTGCTATACTGTGGCAGTTTCAGGTAAGGATGATGTAGACAGGAAGAATTATGCCTGACTATACAGTCAGCTAATTTAGATTTTAAAATAGTCTTTAAAAAAAGTCTTCTTCTCTGTAATCAGAGAAGTAGACAAAAGCCTGAAAAAATGACTCACTCAAGCTCGAAGTTGAAGCAATCACATACAGTTCAGGCTCCTGAGCACAGCATTTATTTTGACTCTCTTAGTGCATTGGCAGTATGGACTGACTGAAACATCCACTTGATGTACTTAAAAACTCATTAGTTGGAGAAGATGATTTCTTTGACTACTTGTGTTTCAATTAATTATTCTTGTCTAATATGTCAGTATATTTATGCCTAATGTGTCAGTATATTTTTTGTCTGTCAGTATATTTTTATATATTTGACTTCATTGATATTTTATTATCTTTTAGGCTTCTGATGATGAATCTTACATCAGTGATGTGAGTGATAATATATCAGAGGACAACACCAGTGTTGCAGACAACATTTCTCGGCAAAGTATACTGCTGTGTTTTAAACTCTGGGAAATTACATTGGTTATGTTCATGTACCAGATTTTCTGCATGTCTGTACAAGACCAACTGAGCTGAAATCAGAAAAGTTGATTTCAGCTTGCTTGTTCTGGTGGTGATTTCATTCAATGGATATGTATTTTTGTCTTAATCTGGTGCTTTCTTATGATAATAGTTTTTTCCCTTCCCAGTTCTTAATGGTGAGCTAACAGGAGGTGCATTCAGGAATGGACGGAGAACATGTCTCCCAGCTCCCAGCCCTGACACCAGTAACATCAATCTCTGGAATATTTTGAGAAATAACATTGGCAAAGATCTTTCCAAAGTATCCATGCCGGTTGAGCTAAATGAACCTCTGAATACCTTGCAGCATCTTTGTGAAGAGCTGGAATACAGTGAACTCTTGGACAAGGCCGCTGAAACAGATGATCCCTATGAACGCATGGTAATAAATTTAGTGTACCATTTCTTATGTCTGTATTAAAAAGGGAACTGATGAGTTGAAGTCTGTGCAGGGTCCTCTCTTGCTCTTTCTGTTCACAGACAACAGACCTCCCTGCTGGGTCAGATGAATGCTGCATACAGTTATAAGTGGTAGGTTTGATCTGAACAAGGCTGAAGGACTTTTCTTTACTTCAAAACAAGTCCTGCAATTGTGACTCCTTGATGTGAAGATTGATCTTACTCTGTAGGGCTGTATATGTCAGCACTGGCAGTTTCTGAACCTGCAGCATCCTTTCCTGGCTTTCACTGATCAAATGCAGCAGCCTCCAAGAGCTAACCAAATCTGTGTCTAGCTTATAGTCAATGTAGGTGTCAATAAGATATCATCCTAAGCAATTTCTAGTAGAGAAGTTCCAAAACAAGGTTTACCTGGGCAGCCTGACTTTCAGCTCCCTTGTGAGTATGTCTTGGTTTTTAACTGAGAGCCAACGGCCTATGTTCAGCTATCAGGATGTTTCGATCTGTCGTGTCTTTTCCTCAGAAGAATCAGGGAAAGGCTGTTAGGGGAAAGTTGATAGTGTTGTTGCTGAATCTGGTTATAGGTTACTGTTATTGTTTCCTGGTATGGGCTGGCAGCCCAGAGAGGCTGTGGAGTCTCCTTCTCTGGGGTATTCTGAACCTGCCTGGAAGTTATCCTGGGCAACCTGCTCTACCATGGAGGGATCGGACTAGATGATCTCCAGACATCCCTTCCGACCCCTACCATTCTGTGATTCTGTGAAATGTGGATTCAGTCCTCTTTTCTGCTGCAGATACCTAGTGCAATACTAGGCGTACAAGACAAATTTTTAAGAAGCACCTTAAAAATGCAAATTGAACACCCAAGCTGAGGAGTGTGGGATTATTTGGCAGAAGTGCTGAATTCCCAAGCATCAGGGGTAGCAGTGCTGTGAATATGTTACCTGCTGCTTCATCATTCTCTGAAAAATCAGGATTTTGCTATCCTAAATAAGTATTCAAAAGTAGTGGAAACTTTTTTCTTCTCATTGTTCAATATATGATAAGGATAGTAAACCCCCTCATTTCTCTGTAGTGTCTTATAGTTAAATTCATGAAGAAGATTTTGGAAGAATGAAGGTTTTTCCTGTTGAAGAAAAGCCCGTGAAAAGAGCGTTATTTCTGTTGATGCTGCATTTATGAATAAGATGAAATGAATAGACAATGGAGCACCCCTTACACAGTGGGAAGAAAACAAAGCATGTAAAAGCTCACACGAGTGTTACGTCCTCGCTAGCATGAGGAGAGTGAAACCTGGTTAAGGTTCGCCCTGCTCTTAGCAGATTATCCATAGCTGAGTGATTTTTATCCCCATATTGCTTTTCTGAAGTTTTGTTTTGAATTCTGAGTGCCTGTGTGATTTTATTTTTAACTCTGATAAAGGGAGATGTAACTGAAATTACTGTGGCATGTCACTTGGTTTATTACTCCCAGCTAGGCCTAGTTTAGAGCTTACAAAATTTTTGTTTTACATGTAGACAAAGGGGCCGATAAGGCTGCACATGCGTGGAAGATCCTGAGATAACTCTGCGTGAAGGACATCCTAAGTGAGAGCCATTTGTTTAGCACTAAATAAAATAGTTTCCATAGGAGAATGGTATGTGACCTTGTCATTAGAAGTTATCCTACAATATTTATTCACAGGGATCATAGATGAGAGCTGAGTCTGTGCTTTAGATCAAAGCCTGGTCAAAGGTAGAAAAATAGTATTATGTGCATTTGGGAGACTGTTTAAAGAGGCTGACTGAAGCCATGAAGAAAACCAAATTATATCAACAAAATAAATACAGTTTATACTGGTTCTGGCTGGGATATATAGCTTCACTCTCAGGCATGCTTCATTAATCCAGATTTCACTCTTGAGTGGAGTGAGTTGTGTGTTACCATATAATGATGGAATATACCCAAGAATCTCTGCTTATTCTTGCTTACATTCTTGTCTGTAATTCCACAGGTTCTTATAGCTGCTTTTGCAGCATCAGGCTATGCCTCTACATACTTTAGAGCAGGAAGCAAGCCATTTAACCCAGTGCTTGGTGAAACTTATGAATGTATTAGAGAAGACAAAGGATTTCGATTTTTCTCAGAGCAGGTAAAGCTTGTTTCTAGATAGAAACTCCTGTTTATATTTAGATTTTGGTTGCTTTGTTTTATAGATTAATCTTGAATTTTCTTTCTAGTTAGAATGGTCTGCTTTCTTAGTAGTAAAGAAAGGTTTTTAATATGAGTGAACTCTGTGAAATGCTAGAAGTTATAAGATTTTATGCTAATCACAAGGAAGTGTTTTAATTACATAGTGTTTTAAGTACAAACTTAAGTTGCTTCTGTTTTCATAGCCACATAGACTAATAAATAGTGTGGGCTGTTTAGTATTTTTATATTGCAGTAACAACTGTATTGTCTTTGAAATGAGAATGATTTCTAACTCAACCAAACTGTTTTCCAGGTTAGCCACCATCCTCCCATTTCGGCCTGTCACTGTGAATCGAAGAACTTTGTGTTTTGGCAAGGTATACTTTTTTAATTCAGAAGCATAAACTCCTTTTTTATTAGTAAGTAAAATTGTTGTCTGTACAAGCTGAGTTTTGCATTTGGAGCTTACTCAAAATTCCTATGCTTACTATTTTTGTAGTGACGATATTACAAGCTGATGCTCTGAATTATTTCACTCCAAATTCTTTCTTAAGAGTAAGCAGATGTGTTACAACTTCCTTTGTCACTTGCAATGTGTTTATACTTTTCTGCTTAAAAGCTTTTTACCAAGAAAATTATTATTTCCTACAAACACAAGCAGTTCTTTTTACACAGTTGAACAAGCAGCTCTTTCTTTTCCTTGTATCTACTGGCATATGCATTTAATTTGTATTGAATATTTTCCTGAGAGATTCAACAATCATGTAGCACAGGCATGACTCCCAGAAGAAAATCAAACTTATCTTTGATTTTTCTGACCTAATGTCATTTACTAGTATTTTTTTTTCTTTTACATTCGCATGGCAACCTCATACTGTCCTATTTTAAAGCAGGTGGTCTAGCATATATCATCTTGTGTGCCACAGAGATGACTTCAAAGGGGAGGCTTTGGTCTTTTCAGTTTTGTAAATCTTTCACTATTGTATTCAGATATCAGGTGGAAAAACAAATTCTGGGGGAAATCAATGGAAATTCTGCCAGTTGGAACCTTGAATGTGACTCTTCCAAAGTAAGCTACTGTCCTATTTCATTTTGGGTTTAGTCTTTGATGCGATCTAATCTGTGCTGCCTTGTGAATGGATAGGGGGAAGTGTAATGCAGACAACACATGAATTATACCATTAAGAGTCAGTGCCAAATCTCTCCTTAGTGTACATGTGGGAACACTGAAGCATTTTTGAACCTGAAGATCCATTTGGGTTTTTGGAGGAAAAATATACAAACACTCTAGAAAGCAGTAAACAGAGTGGGATAGAAATGTTTTAGGAGCGAGTTTTACATGTACAGAAGTAATCAACTGTTCAGAACAAGGCTGCAATACAGGACTGTCAGCAGCTAGTGCTGCCCTTACTAAGGCTCTCAATACTGCTAAGAGTTCCCTCAGAACAACCACTAGTAACAATGTAAGGTCATTTTAAAAAATGTAGATAAGCAAAAACATGTTTTTTAGATGTTGACAGAGTAGTGAGAAGTTGTTTCACCACAGGCAAGACTAGTTGCTAGTGGTAAATCCTGAGAATATGCATGGAGAAGATATTTTAAACATGTCTACTGGTTTTGAAGTTACCATTCCTGCTCCTCAGCATTGCAGCCAGCCTTCTGTCTGCCTCTGACAGTATGGCATCATTCCACTTTGCCTCTCTATCCATCTCAGGAAATTGAAGTAAATGCACTCAGGAGCATCTTTAGCTTCTGTGGTCATGCTTGACCCTCATCTCTGAAGGAGGATGTGCTTTGCATAATATAATTCCCTTGTTTGATGATACAGGTGGTCTGGCTTTGAGTAGTTGTTACAGAGGGAAAGGGATGATATGCCAGTGAGCTCCTGCTTCTTACTTCCTTTCTAAATTTATTTTATTCTGTTTGTAATTTAATTACATTGTCTGCTTAGAGCCTCAGTTCAGCCTTATATTGCTATTCGGATCACTGTCCTGCCCCTAAAGGAATTGTGGCCAAAGCACTTAATGCTCTGATGACAGTGAATATGCCATGCAGGGCTTCAGTGGTTTGTGTTTTGATTTGTTCACCATTAGGTGAGCTCTTCCATGGAGGATTAATAATATACCCCAAACCAGTGCATTATTAAACTAAGCTATTGTTTCAATTGTTTTTCAGTATTATGTTCTTGTATTTATGATAATAGAGCTATGTTTTACTTTTTTGTTCTTTATGATTATGATGAATCTATGTTACCAACTACTTGTTAATCTATTCCTAGGTACGGAGACTACTATGTCTGGAACAAAGTCACTACTTGCATACATAATATTCTTAGTGGAAGGAGGTGGATAGAACACTATGGAGAGATAACTATCAGAAACACAAAAAGCAGTGTTTGCATTTGTAAACTAACATTTGTCAAGGTAACATGCATTCTAATACATATCATATATTTATTAAAATTCATAGTTCAAGTACACATCAAGCTGTTTCTTCAGTATTCCTGAAAGCCACATTCCACAATTTGTCATAGCAACATTCATAAATATGTAAATTGTCAAATGATGGATCTTGTATCAAGTAGTTTGACTATTCCATTGAACATTTGAGATTAGTGTGTTGCATTTCGGTATAGCAGTGTGCTATACTGTTGTTGATTCTAGGCTAAAAATGAAATGTCAAAATGTCTTTCCTATCATCACAGTGAAAACACCACATCACTGCAGACTTCTGTGCCATTTTACTTTTGCCTTTACCAGAATCTGGCAGTCAATATGTTATCTTTTTATATTAAATAATGCTGCTTTGATATATAGTACTTTAATATCCAGGCCAGGACCATATACAAAAAAACCCAGCTTGCTGTATAATTATGCCACTATCAATTATTTCCCCTAAAAATGTTTCTCTTCATATTACAATAAATTTCATCAGTACAATTGCGGAGTTAACAGCAATGGTGCATTACCATAAATCAGAAATTTACATTTTGATGAATGTTCTGAGAATGGGCAATTGGCTCTGTAGATGAAGGTGTAAGAAATAAATGTGTCGAAGAGAAGCAAAACACCAAAGAGAAACAGAAAGCAAAAAATAGCAGGTAATACAGGCTTAATGTCTTCCCTGCTGCAAACAGTAGTGTGCAGCACCCATTTTTCCCTTGCACATACAGGTATCTTCAGTATTTCTCTATATGGAAAGAAGAAAGTTAACTGTCTCTGATCTTGCAATTTTCAAAGTGTTATTTTTGCTGAATTGTGTGGGATTTATGTTAATGAACAACAATATAGTTCCCAGAAGTGCAGATAATTTAGTTTTATACCAAACCCACATATCAGAATATTCACTGTTTCTCATTACTAAATCAATTAATTCAGATCATCTGAAATTCAAATTCTAATATTCTTGTTTGCAGGTGAGCTGTTCCCATACAAAACTGGGACAGTCAGTGCCACATAGTAAGATTCATGCAGTATCTGTTTTGGCATAATGCGTAACGTGAAAATCAGTGTGAATTAGAAATTCTTTTTTAAACTTGCAGGTGAACTACTGGAATTCAAATGTAAATGAGGTCCAGGGTGTTGTGATAGATCAAGAAGGAAAGGTGGTTCATCGCCTTTTTGGAAAGTGGCATGAAGGCCTTTATTGTGGGGTTGCACCTTCAGCCAAATGTATATGGAGGCCAGGTAAGAAGCTCGTAGTAAACCCTGGCAGGTACTGTAGTGTAACCTTAAACTATGTAAAGCTGGTTTAGCCATCATTTTAAATACACAAAATATAACTGTAAAAATCAAATTTTGGGCTAGACAAATAAACAAGAATTTACAGGAGTTTATAATAATGGTAAATAGAAATGTTCTTACAGAATATAGTCTTCTGCATCTCAGTTAGACTCCTAGTCAAATATTCTGGGGTCTTGAGATCACCATAAGAACAAAATTAAGAAAAAAAAAATATTTGGGTGTGCCTGCTTCTCACAGAGAGCAGATTAGCTTATTTGTATTCAACAGATAGAAGATTCCAGTGAGTTGTTTGTCTTAATGTTTTATTAGCCTAAAGGATTGGTCATCAGAGATGGCAAGCTCCTGTGATCAGCTCCAACTTCCTTACTGCTTACTTAGAGGCACTGCAGTTGAATTAATAATTTTTTGCACCTGTAGTATCTTTCATACATGCAGAATGATTATCCAGGAATTGTCATTATTTTTAGAATCTTGAACACTAATCTGTATTATTAGTATTTTGAACCCTAATTGCACCTTACTCTCTGCAATGTCTCCTCAGACTGCTGTTAGGGCAGAAGGTGTTGGACAGTGCCAAATCAGTTTGCAAGTGAGGGTTATGTTCTAAAATTAACTCTGAAGATCAGTTAAGGCTAGCTTTTATAGAGACATTTGATAAGCCCACTTTCCTGGGAAGCAGAAACTATGTTTAACTTAAAAATCTTGAAAATAGTAATTTCTATTTAAAAAGGAAGGAAGATCATAACAAGTTTTGAATTGATTAACGTGCAGTTACAACCTCTGAAGGATAAGCAGTTGAAATTAACATCTAGTGAATGTTGTTTTACCCAGAGAACAACTTGTGATGCTTTTTAATTGAATGTAAGAGTAAAATATAGTAATGCTTTTTGCTGTTGTAATTTCATAAATAAATTAATCTCTTGCATATTTAGAGTGATAGATTAAAAAGCTTTTTTCTGTCTCATACGTATTCACACAGGCTCTATGCCAACCAATTATGAACGTTATTATGGCTTCACAAGGTTTGCTATTGAGCTCAATGAACTAGATCCTTTACTGAAAGATCTTCTTCCTACAACAGATGCACGATTCAGGCCGGATCAAAGGCAAGAAAGTTTATTTATATACTTAATATTTGTTGGGTTTAAGGCCAAGTTTGACTGAGTATTGATTTTTCTCTATGTCATCACTATGATCTGAACTAAGCTCTGGAGGATTCTGCTAGCAGAGAAGATATTCAGTATTGCAATCAACTTACTAATTTACCTAGCCGAGGGAAAGTAGAAAAAGCATCTTGATGATATTGTAGAGGTATAGTGCAATCTTTAGGTGGAGGCAGGATTCCTCATAAAAAACTGGATACAGGCTCTGAAATGTCATTCTTTCCTGCTATGAATGAAGCAGCAATAATTCCCTCCTGATTCTCAGTTCATAGTACTTCAGTGTTTGTGATTTGATGAAGGTACTGAAGTAAATGTGTGCCTTAGGTTATAGGGCAATACATGTAACTGGGAAGTCACATCTCAGTTATTCTTATGAAGTTCTGACTAGATCTGAAAGTGGGTACAGCACAGACAACAGACTTGACTTCCGCTTGTCTTTCGTGATAACTGGTGCTACAAAATCCCTTGTTCTAGACACTGTATGATTACTATAGGACCTGCTATTATTCATATAGGCTTCTGGAGGAAGGAAATATAGAAGCGGCAGCATCTGAGAAACAAAGGATAGAGGAACTCCAGAGAGGTCGGAGGCGGTACATGGAAGAAAACAGCATTGAATATGTACCCAAATTTTTTAAGTGAGTCTTTTAATTTCCATAGTAAGTCTGTTTTCTATAGTGTGACAGGGCAAAGTACTACAAGAATTACCAGCAACATAGTATGTAGATTGTGAAAGCCTGGAGAATGGCAATATCAGGAAAAATAATCAAATAGCTGATCTTTGCCTGAAGCAATTTTTGCGTAGTTTAAAGCTTCATAATTGAATGGTCATTTTCTCACAATAGGCAATAGCTCTATAGGCCTGCTGTGCCCATTGGCCAGTGTTTTTTTGAACTATGAAGTGGAATAAAAGTATAATATTAAAATCTAAGTTTTATGTCATTGCCTAAACAAAGTAATAAATAGTAACCTGAACAGCAACATTATAAATACATGTATAATGTTTCAAAACTTTCAATGTATTTATTTTTGAGTGGAGGGATTTTTTTTTTTGTTTTTGTTTTTAATTAAACATTCTTCTGAAACAAGGTATAACCATACCAAGTAGTCTGATGTTTATCATGAGGAATCAGAATTGTAAAGATTGAACATGCTGGATGCAGTTTCGTAGTGGAAGATAAACAAAATACAGAGGAGACGAACAAAATATATATATATATATATCAAAAGGCTTGCATTCGGCAGGCTAAATCTCTTTGTTGATCCCCTGCACATAATCAGAATCTGTAATGGCCAAAAAGGCTTTATGTGGCTTTGGGACCTGTTCACACAGATCAGACAACAAATTTGCAATCTTGGCTGTTTTCTAAGGCTTATGCTTTTGACACAGGTAGAGGTTGATTTTTATTTCTAAGTCCCTGACCGTTCTTGTGTCCTTTGGAAATATGAAGTCAGATTTAGCATTGTGTTAGATCAGAGAAGTATGGAATTTTATTTCATATTGCATAAGAGTGGAGATCTATGGTCAGAACAGATTTCTTCTCTCTCTTTTTTTTTTTTTTTTGTGTGTGTGTGTGTGTGTGTTCATTTTGTTTTGTTTATTTTTTTCCCTTTCTACAGAAAAGTTATCGATGCTAATCAAAGAGAAGCCTGGGTTACCAATGACACCTACTGGGAACTGCGAAAGGATCCTGGCTTTAGTAAAGTAGAAATTCCTGTACTCTGGTAAACTGAGAATGTAGATCTAGTAAACATATCATTCTGAAGAAAAAAATAACTATGCACAATATGTTTCTTATAGCTAACCGTGGTTTGTGGGTCTACGGAAAAACCCATCATTCGCATTTATATTCATCTTTATAACAGACTTTTGAAAGTGCATTAGACCAGGCCCCTGACCACTTCTGGATCTTTTAAATTTTGCAGCAGCCAGGAAAAAAAAAAAACAACAAGGAAAAAAACCCCAACAAATAAAAAGAAAGAAACAAACATTTTAAAGTTTCATACATTGAAAATTCAGAACAAAAGAAGCAGATGAGTAATCCAAAGTCACTCAGAAGAGATGGTAAACGCAAAACTGCAACCGGTGCTTTAAACAGACATTAAGAGTAATGTAATTTAAATTTAAAAAAAAAAAAAAAAGGAAGAAAAAGAGAAAAAGATCCATTTTATTTCAGCTATTTTTGTTAAAAACTCTTGGATCACAACACTGTCATTTCTGGCTTTAGGTTAGTCCTTTGGTGTGATGTGCTTGGACTGGCCTCTGTCAAACAGATAAGCTTTTCTGGAAGCTGTTCCTATTCATTTGCTATTGTTCATGCCTTAAACAAAATACAAAGGTGTACAGTAAGTAATTTTAAAATATGTATGCTTAGGCTTATGTGAAGGGCAGATTTTTAAACCACTAAAGTTTTATCATGACATAAATATTGGAGAACCTGCATTAATTAAAATGAAAAGACAACCAAACATCTAACTATTTCAGAAGACTGAGATCTAGTGTACATGCTTTAGATTTGAGAAGCTGATTATGTAATCAAACTGAAAAGAAACTGTCAACTGGTTAAATTGAGACAATTTTGGTAAATGCCTATGAATTGCTAGTCAGAAAGTTCATATTCTCAATGATCGATGCCGAGATGCAGTCATCGCTTTTACCACTGGCTGGATGGACATAGTCTCACACTGAATCTCATTTCCCCGTGACTGTTTATACACTGAGCATTCCTGGAAGCTTTGCAACAGTGTTAAAACCACAGAAGGATTTAATGGGAAAAATCTCTGGCCTCTCTTCAGAAGCTGGATAGTACTGTAAATACAACTATTATCCGCCACACACATTACTGGCTCTGTTTTCTCCCTATCCACTTTTCTTACCTAAATTTACATTTTAGAGTATGACAGAGGCTCCCATGCATTGTAGCTAACAACTGCTACTTGTGTTGCCAAAATAGCTTTTGTGCAAAATTTTAATTTACAGTTTTTCAAAAAGTGATTCTATATTTTTTGATTAAGAAACAAGTCTCTTACGTGTTGCTAAGCCACAGTTAATATATGTGGGAGAAAGCTTGGCACTTTCTATTTGAAAATATCTGAAACATTAAACCGTAGGAGGGCAGATTGTAATAAAATGAAAAAAAAGGCATTTTATTAGCTAAAAACTGCATTCCATATGGTATGAATTAGTTTTCCATTTATGCATGTATTATACATCAAGGCACTCATGAGAGGTTAGTTTTCATGCATATACACTGTATTTCTTTTTACACATACAGAGTGTACATAGTGCACTTGAATTTTTCTATTTAAGATTGATTCCGGTACTGAGACCTAACCAAAATTATTAGATAAGTATGTGATCCTGCCAGCAGAGCTGCTTGAACAGTTCTCAGTAGATCACTTCACATATCTAACTCTCCACCTGCTTCTTTTTGCAGAGTCAGGTCCCTATAGAACTGAGATTACTCTTATTATTTAATATGTATTTAGCTCTTCCACTTTTTTATATGACAAAACGACTGACAGAGCAACTAGTTACTAATGAATTCAAATTTCTTCACACAATTCTGTTATCAGGAAGAACTATGAAAAGCTAAAGAAAATATTAAGTAGACTTTTTAAGAACTGTGAATGTTCATGAATTGCTTGTGGATATTTGGCATGAAAACCCTGTATTGCTTATGAATATTTGGCATAAAAAAAACTGTTCAGGTTAACAGGATTCCTTCCAAAGAAAGTTTTGAATTATTTTAAGAATGGTATCTTCTTCTTAATTGAACCTGCTTTATTATTTTTAGTTCTGCAATTATTATTACAAGAAAATGAAAATATATCAAAGTTTCTTTTTTTAATTTATATTCAGTCAACTTTATCCTACCTAATGACATTACACTATGAATCAAATTGGCACAGTGTGCAAAACAGCAATTAATTATTCTGTATCACTTTCCTTAAAGGTAACATTATTAAATATTTGCCCACCTCATGCTCTGGTTTTTGTGTGCAGTTCACCATGATATTGGAAAGCATTATGTGTGTATGACTGCAAGTACATTTGAAGGACAAAATCTGCATGTCCTCAAATTTTTTTTGCAAGTCAGTTTTTAAGTTAAATACAGAAATAAGGTCTTTAATTTTAGAATGTTCTGCCAGTGCTTTGTGAATGCCATTATTGGCAATGCAAACTGAAACCTGGTGAACTGATTTAATTTAATTTAATATCACAGATTTAATTATTATTACAATTATTTATTTGACAGTCATTGAAAGAAAAATAACATTTTTAGAATAAAAAAATCCCTGTGATATACTAAATCTTTATATTGAAGGCACTTCTTTTTAAAGCCTACTGAATGTTAAATTAGTTAATTTGGAAGTAGGGGAAACAAAAACCAATGTATCAGAAATTATTTGCAGTCTTTATCAGAAATTGAAAAGTGCTAGTAAATGTACCGTAAAGCAATTTTTTATATTGCAAAATTATCTGGATTCTGTGCAAAGTCTTTTTTTATTTTTTTTCCTGTGATCTTGGGGAAACATGACATATTTTATGCTGTTTCTAAAGAGAATGGGTGAACAGAGGATAGGTCTGGGAGCTTCTATCCAAGTTATAATTTTTAGACAACCAGTGAAATTTCACTGTCTCTGAGTTACAGGCAATAGTGGGCTTTCCCCATGCCCCACCAGCATAGTGCAGAATGGGGTTTCCCATGTTGCAGTGAGAACGCACTGTTGGCTTCTTGGCACCCTTGGCACCCATTGTAAGTGCTTGCTGCTTTCAGCGGGGCTGCTGCTTGGCCATCCCTTCCCAGCACATGAGATTTTTCCTCCTTTGGGTGCAGACCTTTGCACTTCTGTTGAACCTCGTGAAGTGTCATCTGACCCAATCCTCAAGCTGAGCAACATCTTGATTGAAGCTCTGCTATTTGGCATGTCATCTCAGCCTTCTAATTTAATGTCATCTGTAAACTTGTTAGCATGTAGGCTAGGTCCTTGTCCAGGTCACTGATGACATGTTAATTCATATGGCCCACGCGCTTGACCCCTGCAGGACTGTCCTCATTGCTGGTTGATAGCAGGGCATAAGCTGTTGATCAGTGCCCTCAGGCCTGGGAACATGGGTAGTTTTTAGCCCACCTAACTAATTCATACAGGCAGTATTTCCTTTTGAAAGGCATGAAAAATATGAGCTCAGTAGATTAATTGCTATAGGTTTTGTATGTGATAAAAATTAGTGCAAATCATTTGACATTTGAAACCTTTTTGAACAATTTAAGAAGTTCTGACTTCCGATACAAAGACATATCCTTTGCTTTTTCATGTGTTTTCTCAAAACACTTATTTCTGTATTAAATACACTACCCTTATGCTGTAGTTTTTCATTAGTTAACTGTACTTTCAATTAGTATTCTAAAAGTGTACCTTAATTTGTTCCCCATTCTGGAACTGCAGATACAATTAGGGTAATAATAGCTATTTTCATCCTATGTAATGTCTTACGAAGACTTAAATAGCTTCATTCTTATTTTAAATCTGTATTAACAAGATGGTACATTTTTCAGCGTATTAGAAATTGTTATCTCTCTGGGAGATAAAATTTGAATATGAGTTGATTTTAGTACAGTATCACTGTGATTAAAAAGTCTTATAGACATCCGTTCTAATTTTAAACAAATGTAAGTTGCATGAAATAAACTTTTTTTGTAGTTGGCTTTAAAAGTGAACTCCCACTATAATACACTTTTCATATGTTGCCCTTTTTTTTATTTCCTCATTTTGAACTTCTGACTCAGAATGACCTTGTATGGCATTTGTGGATTTTATTTGAATAGCACATGCTAGGCATATGTTGAGTATTGTGGTACATATACATGACACAGTTTTAGAAGATATTGCCCTTAATTCCCTACCGAACACTATCAGAGCTTCATGGAAACAAATTACACAAGCCTTAAGGCACACTAAGAGCCAGCTCTGGTCCTGCCCTTATGGGTACCTCATGAGTAGCTTGCAGCTGGGCCATGCCCTCTGTTTCCCATGGAGGTAACATGGGATTTTCTCACCCTTGAACCAGACAGAATGGAGCCCAGCACAATGCACTCTTGTTCATAGAGTTTCTCTCAAAAAAAAAACCTGAATTTTTAGAAATACCCAGGAAGGGAGGGGAGGTTCATTTGCACTTGCACAATAACCAAGAGGGCTGAATATGCTAATTCTATGTGATTTTTGCAAAACTTGCTTCCCCTAGCAAAGATCTGTTAGTACAGGGAAGGTTTGTGTGGTCTCCTTGTTTTAAAGGATTTTGAATATTGTCTGGTCAGAGATAAACACTAGCTGTTTAACATGCCCTTGGCTGCAGTCACAGTCTGAGGAATTAACTCTAGTTTAGATGCCATTACTAATACTGGAACTGCATAATGAAAACAAAGGAGAATATTCAGATTAAGTCCACATGAAAGGAAAGAGCATTTGTGTTCATATGCTAAAATGACAGGAGGGGTTAAGTTAGACAGTTTGGCCCAGCTAGGGGAAAAAGATTAATATTGACAGAAGTGTGTAAGAAACACTGGAATGGCCTCACCAGTCACCCTGTGTTATACACAGACCTAGGAGAAAGCTAACAAAGTTTACTATGTCATAACCACATTACCTTGGCATTTACTGGGGCTGAAAATACTGTCTTAGATTTTCTTCCTGTCTGTCATTAAGTAACAGTCATCAAAATTGCATAAAACTTGAAGATTTTTCTGGTTTGTTTTGTTGCGTTTTCTCCCCCCCCCCCCCCATTTTGGGGTTTTTTTTTGATTGGTTTGGTTTTTTGTTTGTTTGTTTTTAACAGAAGAATCTTGACTAAGTGTGTTACTAAAGGTTTAGTTATTCCTGGGAAGGATATCTCCCTGAACTCTATTAGAACAGTGAGTGACACCCACAAGAATGTTACAGATCTCAGTAAGCTTGGAGAAGTGACCTATTTACAGCAATTTATTTTATTTTTGTATTTTATTTTGTAAGGGGTCTACTTAAAAAAGCAAATACATTATATGGTCTTTAAACTATGGAATGTAAGGCACCCTCATTCACTAGCTATGGTATAAGCTATGTCTTCTTTTTAAAAGAAAATCTTATATATAAAAGGATTTTTATATAGTATCTTGCAGGTTTAAAAAGTGATAGCAGTATACTTGTAGGTGTCTTATATACCCATCTCCTCCTCTGTCAAGTTTTGTGGTATTATAAACCCATCATCTCATTTTTTTTTCCTCTTCCTTTCAATCTTTGACAGACCTCAGGAAGGAGAGGGAGAGACTACAGTGGAGAACAGTGAACCTGATCACAGCAGCTCTGTCTGTGGCACAGCTGTAGCAAAACAGAAAGTTTTCTAACTTCTATAAAATAAAATGTCAGCAGAGCTGCTGAATCTGTTTCAGGCAGGTTATCTTAATAACATTTTTCTTTCCACTGTTCTATGATGTCATGAAAAAAAAAATTATTGGTGACATTTGCTCACAGTTAATTCTGAAGGTGAGGGAAGTTTTTATTTGTTTTATAAATAAAAATTACTGTAGCCAGCATTTGGCTGAAAGTGGTGTATTGGTTATGTGGACAATGGAAGTTACATATTTTATAAATAAGGAAACCATAGAGTTGGAATATATAATCAACGGTGTGTAATATATTCTGTCTTGCCCTATGAATAATTCATTGAAATATGGGAAAGCTACTAGTTCTTACTCCTGGAGAAATGATCCAGATTTTGTCTCCTATGAAACACTAAAACATATGTCTATAGGTATAGTGGTTTCCACTCGGCACAAGAAGACACTCCTGTCACCTTTCAAAATGGATGTAGGAACTCAGATGGGGCTCCCACAGAAGGATGTGGGGGTACAGATAACAGGTTGCAGAGAATGCCACAGCCTGCTCCTGATCTCAGAGGGCAACCCTCATTATGGCTGTGTGTGCTGTGAGCGGGTAGATGATCTGCTTAACCATGTAGCCCTGATGGAAGATGAGGTTGCGAGACTAAAAGCTGAAGTAGAGAGACTCAGGAGCATTAGGGAATGTGAAATTGAGATAGACTGCTGGAGCCAAGCTTTGTGCTCCATTCACGAGACAGATAACATCCAAGATCAATGGGTCACTGTGTGCTGCCCCCCTGAAATAGAGGACAGTAACCTAAGTAAAGGGCGTGAGTGGAGGCAAGTTCATGGGTGTGGCAGAAGGCGAGCTCCTCACTTGACTGCTTCACCTCCTCCGGTGTCACTAATAGATATGAGGCTCTCCTGGAAGACAGCCAGTCTTCTCATAACCAGATTAAAGGCAGGGAGGTGGGGCAGGGGGAGACTTGGAGGCAGGTCCCACCTCATAGACAGGCGAGTCCTTCCCCCACCCCCCCCCCCCCCCCCCGTTCCCCTTCTTTAGGGGGTTTGGACCCCCCCAATTTGCAAACCCGTTTGGGGTCTAGGCTGGGG
>JANHFX010024671.1:72148-83567 GCA_027560015.1 Chloroceryle amazona
CTCTTTAGTCTGGAGAAGAGAAGACTGAGAGGGGATTTGATAAATGTTTATAAATATCTGAGGGCTGAGTGTCAAGACGAAAAGGACATCCTCTTCTCACTTGTGCCCTGTGATAAGACAAGGGGGAATGGGTATAAGCTGGAGCACAAGAGGTTCCACCTTCACATGAGGAGAAACTTCTTTACTGTAAGGGTCACAGAGCACTGGACCGTGCTCCCCAGAGAGGTTGTGGAGTCTCCTTCTCTGGAGATTTTCAAAACCCACCCAGATGTGTTCCTTTGTGACCTGTGCTAAATTATGTGATCTTGCTGGCAGGGGGGTTAGACTTGAAGATCTCCAAGGTCCCTTCCAACCCCTAACACCCTGTGATCCCCTGTGATACCTGTGATATTGACTGCTACTTTTAATGGTCTCCAGTAATGAAAGAGGGATATCTTCTGCTCATGTATAATAATGTTGCTGGCCCAGAACATTAAGGTTGCAAAAATGGAAGAGGTAAGGAAATTCTTTCAAGAAGTCAGAAGTGAGTAACTTATCTTTTGCACTCTGAGCATCAAAATTATTTAAGTGCTATACAAGAGCAGCACACAGCGTGATAAATATTCAACAAGAACTATTCTTCTTCATTGAGGTACTTGGTCCTTGTGCCAGTCAGTGTAGCCATACATGCAACATCTCTTTCTGAAGTTACATTACTATTTATTGGTGTGCTTGTGGCCCAGGGGCTTATTTGTCAAGTCCAAAGAGGACAAACAATGTTAGAGTCAGGATTGCAAGCTCAGATTTTGTTTCTAGTAGTCCTGCTCTGCATGCTCTCACTCTTCCTTAGTTCAATTCACTGGAACAAGAAATATTATGGTCACATTAACAAAATTAATAAAAGGTTAACCCTCAGTATTTTCTAGGCAAAGGAAAATTCATGATAAATTATTTACCTGCATTAAAGAAGTACAGATGAGATCTTCTATTATCCTTGTAATTGCTTAATATTTTATAAAAATATTTTGAGATTGGATCACTGATAATAAAATTAGACATAAATATCTTAAACTTGCTTTGCCACCTATAATGAAGTCAACATTGAAAACAATTCTTACAATTTAAGTGTAGAAATTAGGTCTGTTTAGTTGTTGAAATAAATGGTACTGGTATTCTTCAGTGAAATAAAGTGTAACAAATTCAGATCACAATAAATTTTAATTTCAGCTGAGTCTCAAACATGAACTGACTGGAACTGAGAAATAAATGCTGATGAGCGTATTTATGCAAGCATAAATGCAAAGATGGCAACTTCTACCTTAGTTAAGCTTTGGCTCTAATTAACAAAAGCACTATTCTTTTTCCTTTATAATTATTTCTAAAATAATTGTTTTCAAATATTAATTCCTCACTAAGAATTAATTACATGTGAAGTTTGAATTTTAAAAATTAAACAATGTTTTGGAACTCCACAGACACGAAGAATGGTGCCTCTGCCTTGCACCTAATGCTCAGATCTTGCTAAATCTCCAGCTCTCAGAGCAGAGTGGACCTATAGTGCTTACTCAGAAAATTTTTCTAGTTGGACCAAAAAGAAATATCAGTGGGTAGGATTCTTCATTCTTGATTTGTGTCTATATTATTGACTGTAAAATAAGTAAGAAATCAAGCTGCTAGTATTTGATGTCTGAAATCTTTTCCTTACACCAAAATGCACAGAGATGATATTGTTCTTTATCTGTAACTGCTAGATTATCTGAAGTGGATACTGTTTTTAGTACAGAAAAAGCCATCATAAAATTAAACTACTGTGGTATCTGACGAGATCATTAGGAATAGTTCTATATTAGATATATTTTCTTTGTTGTAACCAGCAGCAAGACTCTTCTTTGGGTCTTCATCTACTTTCCTTTGTATAATTAACTGTTTGGTGAATTATGTTTTCTCAGCATTTCAGCAGGAAAGAATTCTGGTTTTTCTCTCATTTTTGCACAAAGTAATATGAATTGGGAATAATGTCACAGTTTTTTTGGTGAGATTAGACCACATATGCACATGTATGAAATGTAGTAAATTTTAGTATTTATACCTTGATCAAACTCTGAGAATGGCATTAGAAGAGGAAGGTTTATATTAGGTGTCAATTTTACATTGCCTTACTGATCTTTATTGCTTTTAAGAGCGTTTAATTTCAGATGGAAAACAATTCTGCACCAATTCTTTATGAGGCAAACATATCAAAAACTAAGTAGCTGAAAGAGCATTCTTTGCTGATTGTCCATATTCCTGTGCTCATTCTGCAAAAAAAAACCCAACAAAACCAAATCCGTTGATTTCTTGTACACCTCTTTTTGTAGCATACTTGTAAAAGGAAGTCCTCAGAGTCTTTCCACTGTGATTATGCTATTATATCAGCTAGAAAGGTATAAGATGATTAATTTTAAAGGCAAATTGTTGCTTTCTAGAAGCCTAACATATAAAGCCAGAGCTACTTTTGAGTACTGAGTAGAGAGTGTGTGGGTAGCGGGAAATATAACAGACTGTAACAAGAAAGGATCTGTGTTCCCAGGTGCACCAGTCAATATTTTTTCCATTGTTTGAAAGCAATAAAAAAATGGCTACTTAGGGGAAAAAAAAAAAGTTAATAAGCATTTATGTAGTGGGCTACCCAAGCATTGCATAAGGCATTATTTCTGAGCAGTGTAATACTAAACCTCACCTGCAGTGCCCCTAATTTTGTGCTTGGAAGTTCACTGCAGACTTCAAGAATGAGATTAAGAAAAGGACACTATAAAAAAAGTCAGTACAATAATTTCTAAATAACTTAGTAGAAAATTGATATGCAACTATTTCTTTTGAAAACTCTATAAGCTACTATTTATAAGTATGGCAATTATTAAAGGCATAAGTTTAGTCCTTCATAGTACATTCAGTAATTTACAATTTACAAAAATAATCTTGATTATTACTGCAAATGGATTTGTTTGTGCTTGACTATTTACACGTTTTGGGATTTCTTTCAGGATGATTCTTCTTTACATCTTATTAATTCTGACTCCAAATACTGACTGCAGTCGTGCCTGTAAAAACAATACTATTGCTTACAGTTACTAAGCATCGACAGCACAGGGGTAACATAAGTATGATGTAATTTTTATATTCCAAATCTATAGATTTTTATTTCACATGCAAAAGTTAATCAGCAATGAGAACCTCAAATCTTTTTTCTCCTTTGTCTTGGACTCTGATCTTGCGCAGGCAACAATATGTACTTACCATAAACATTGCAAACAGTCTTATGGAATTCAGTTTAAAAAAATGTAGATAATAAAGTTCAAATAAAAAGGCTCAACAGTGACATTCCTAAGAAACATTCTTGGTTATAGCAGGCTTTACAGTATTTATATTTTTAATTCCTAGCTGCTTAAACAAATAAGCACCTATGCAGCTGGGACTGAGCTGCTGTTGGTACTCCATTGAACTCAGTGAGCTTCCAAGTGAGTGGATGATCCGGTTGCCCAAATCTATTTCAACTGCAGGCCTAATGTACAGTCAAGCCTAGATATTCAACTGATTACACTTAAGCTTAATTTTGAACATGTGCCCTGTCTTGTGCAAGATAAATGTGTGAAATACAACTGGTTTGACTATGTGCCGGTCAGAGCAATATATTTGTCTCTCTTTAGTTTTGGGACTTTATTTGGGACTTTATTCTTGAGCTTATAGCATTTAAAACCCAGTTAATTTCATGCGTCTGCAAAGCTCAATTATGTATGACATTTGGAAGAAAGAACAGGATATTAAATCAATGACAGTTCACCATATTATGTCTCACTTTGGCAAGCTTAATTAGAAGAATATTTGTAATTCCTATTCCTGTTTCCCTGTACTTCCCCCAGGATGGTTTCAGCCCAGAGTGAAGGTTGCTAGTACTGTATGCCAATCAAAAAAGCAGACTAATCATTTTGATCTGTGAAGCAGGGGGTGGCTAACTAAGAGCATGCTCCTAATCTCAGCATAGAAAAGTATGAACGTGAGCAAGTGCCTCCCCTCTCTCCTTCTAGGCTTTAGCACATGCATCGAATTGGGGTTTTGTTTTTTTTGTATATCAAGTTCTCTGGCTACTTCAGAGAATGAACCTAGACAGGAAGGAGGAGTTAAAAACCAGTTTCAAGTTCCCACATAACACGGCTGCAACACTTACTCTGTGTCTTTGCACTTGTGAGTTGTTTTGAACATACTGTTGTAGTAATCCAAAACACAGATGAGGCCTCACACTGACTACCTCTTGTGCAATAAAAACCAAGCTTATACAGTTGTTAATGTTGATTACAGTCAAGCATCTTTTGACTACATGATTCAAGGAGGTGGTGGTTGGGGGGAATAGTAAACAAAAGAAATTAGTCAAGACTTTATTGCCATGATGTGTGTGGTATACACAATACTCATAATACCAACTCCAACTAAGGGAGATCCTACAGCTTCTGGTAGGAAATAAAGGTGAACTTGGCTATGCTATAGATTATGTTGTGCTCTAAAATGTAACAAAAGATGTCATCTGTTTCCTTCATGCTGGGCTGGATTGACCAGGATATTATGTCCAAAAAACACACACACGGTTCTATTTTTTGAGGAAACATGATGCTCTTTTACCTGTTGCAATGTAATTGGATAATGCATGTACAAATGACTTGTTTAGCCTGCCAATGAATGTTGCTAATGCCTTACCAAAAAAAAAAAAAAAAAAAAAAAGCATATTTTTTGTATTTTTTTCCTGAGAGGCAAATCCAAACAATGCTAGATTTGGGAAACTGTTTACTGAAAAGCATTTTCTAATAGATCTCTGAAGAAGTGCAATTGTGTAATTATTATTGTTCAGTGCATACAGTACATTGTCTCCATCACTCTGTACACTGCTGCTATTAGTGCTTGTTCTAATAAATCTCAATGTACACTGTTTAAACTGCTGTCATCTGTGTTCTGATTTATTAACATAAGAAACCTTAGAATATTGTTTTTTAATGAACCATTTGTAACTAGTTAAGCAAGTTGACTGTTAATTGTAAAATTGTTATCTATTGTACAGATTGATTTTGAAGAGGTGGGTGATAATGGCAGCAATAACACTGAAAGAGCAGCTTTTCACATCCTGTTCCTTTCTAACCTTTTTCCACTGCAGTTATTTTTTATGAACTTTTCCTATGTGATTCTCCATGCAGTTCTTTTAAGTCTGGCAGGAGCTACCAACTGCAGTCTCAAAGAAGATAATTTTCTTGTTCACAGTTCCCAGTTTTTATCTTCATGCTACAGCTGGTAAGAGCCTTTTGCCCTTTTTTTAAATTTTTTAAAATTTTTTTTTTCACTTCAGCTTGGTCTTTATGATTAAAGGGAGCTTGCAGTATGTTTCTCAAGTTTTCTGAGAGGGTGTGGGGAAAATGATTCCTGATGTCCTCTAATAGAATTGAAAAAAGAGGTGTGGAAATAACCAAAAAAAAGAAAAAAAAAAATCACTTCACACCCACCCCTTCTGGCATCTTAGAAAAATAACAGTATGTGGGATTTTTCCATTATGTGTTCTTGTCAGTTGTTCAGCCCTTAAATCAATTACATTTCATTTAAAATGAAACCATAATAGAAAACAAGAATTTGGTTGGGAGGAGAAATTAAGTTTTTTTGTTGTTTCTTGGCATTGTAAAAAGAACAAGTGTTCAAACAGTCTGGAATGCTGCCTAAATGGAAGCAACAGCAAAGGAAGGGAAAATACTTTCTTGATGAATGGCAGTGCTTGCTTTCATTTGTCAGAGTACACATCTGATCTTGTCCAAACTGATGCTCTGAGCCAGGCTGTACACTGGGAGCTTATTCCCTGTTAAAAATTCTATGAGCAAAATTCATCTCTGGTTTCACATTTCTGTACTTGTGATCTATACTTTGCAAAACAAATCTAACACTTCTTGATGACTGTTGCTCAGCAAAATTACTGTGCATAAGTGAAGCGTGAAAAGCTGTATGTCATTACTTAATCGATAAAAAAAATCCAACACAACAAAGCTTTGGGAATAGAGTACAAGAGGCCTATCAGTTAACACTACCAATATGACATCTAATTTAGCATAAAAACTATTAGTTAAGTAGGGAAGGAAATCTTATATTTAAATTTGATTTAACCAAGAGACAGATATGCTGCTTCTTAGCCACAAACATGTAGGCGCTATGGTGCAAAGTGAGACAGTGTGGGAAGCTATTGACAAGATTTCATCCTGACTCAGCTAAAGGAGTTGCCCACAGAAAGCTGTTCCAAGTTTCACTGCCGGTACAAAAATCTGTTCTGATGTGATGATCCACAGCTTTTTTTTTTTTTTTTCCCAGCCAATGTATCAGACCACTTAGTTCTCCCAAGTCCTTATTAGCCTATTAAATATTTAAGTTGCTCTAAATGTTAAAAACCATATGTATGCAATATTGACTGTTCCTGCACCTGAATATGCAAAATTATTTTTCCAGGAAGCAATCATTACTAAATCAGCTTAGTTTCTCTTAATCTGGAGTTATCATTCAAAACTAATGAGGTACTGTGGACTAACTGAGGAGGTATTCCATAGTTTCTTTTGTCTTCAGTGGTGAGTCTAATTTTACTCAAGGCCACTAAATAATATGTCTTATATTTGGACTGTACTTTTTCTTTCTGAAAGCTATGCCTCAGAAGTGACTGTTAGACAGAGTAGCTTAGAGACAGGCTAGGTTGTGTATCCCATATCTATATCCCAAGTGTGTATTAATAACAGTAAATTTAAAAAGAATTTAGAACAAGTTAATAAAGTGTGCATATATGCATCTTACAGACATGAATTTGGTGTGAAGACTCTCTTACGTGTGATTAGATTACATTAGATTAGATTTGTAATCAAATTGAAAAGTTCCAAATAAAATCAAGTATATAGCTGCTTTTCTCAGTGGTGATGGACAATGTGCATTATATCATGGCAGACAAATCCTTTGTAATCTTTTTGCAGACATAGTGGCACAGCAGCATCAGCTACAGTTTTGCATCCTCATACAGGTGGACAAGCAAGTCCCCAGAGCTCTCCCCTAACACAGCCACACACACTCCCAGATGCTGGAAAAAAAAGATTTAGCTATTTGGGCAGCATCCTCCAAAGGAAAGGCGGCATTAAACCTACTTTAGGTTGCACTGAGTTGTTTGTTTACAGATTTGTTTTCCCAAGCTAATAGTGCTAGATAATGAATGTATCTTCATTGTATGCAATAATGTTTATGTAACAAATGTCCACTTCTTTTGGCTAAAAATGTGCCCACTTCTCATAGCTAGTAAGTTTAAATGCAAACATTACTTAAGCAAATCTCCCCCTGGAGTATTATTTTGCATTTCTTGTTAGTAAATGCTTCACAGCTAACACATCCACCTGCCCATTAAAGACACTGCCAGTACTATTAGGGCAATTAAAAAGAACCAAAGCTGCGATATTTTACACACTTCAGACAGTGATAGTAACTTTATATCATATTATTTTAAGATGGACACGAGAAACAGAGATTAAGTAGCCTGCACATCTGTCAACAAAGTCTGAAACCTAAAAGGTAAGTCTGTGGAAGAGAATATAATGCTATCACTGAAATGTATGATCCTTAATCTCTTTTGTGTTTCCTTTTCATCATTCTCATGGCTCTAGTGAGAAGGCAGTGAAGTGGCACAAAGGAGCCAACTGTGAAACCCATTCCCTTTTCATCAAGTCAATAGATGTTGCCCTTAAAAAGGTGAAAGGGGGATGATCTCAGCCAAAAGTAGAGGAACCAGTTGGTTTCCATATCTTGTAGCCTTTCATTAGTATAATGCTTACAGTACAGTGCAGCTTTTAATATTTTAGTTGCTGTATATGTGTCATGCTATAATACAGCACCTACTGTCAGGAGATCTATCTTTTATGTGTACTGTAGCATGGATAATAAATATATATTATCACAGTCTATTCTATGGGAGAGATTAAAAGGTGGTTCCAATAGAGTTTACTTGAGCTATGAACCTGAGGAGTATTATGTAGGAAACAGAGTGTACCTGTATTCCAAATGGGCTGTTAAAAGTGTCATTATTTAGAACAGCCCTAGTGGCATGGTGTAGATATCTTATAGGAAAGGACAACAGTGTTTCCTTCACCTTTGTTATTTTTTTTAATCCAGTCTAATGAAGAAACTGTTCACACACAAAAGTCCCATATAAATTTAACATAGAAGTCAATTTGAATACTTGCCTCTAGAAGCTTCTTATTAAAATTTTCTCCTGAGAATACAGATAGTAGTAGAATATTCAAAAGGATCTGGATCTATAAAAGGTAAAACATACTTAAACTGTGGGGAACTGAAAACATTTAGGATTAGGCTTCTGATGAGTTTCCTCCTTGAATTTCTCAGTTCTCTAATTTTGTTAGTCTATTTATCCTGCTGCCCATAGACATTTCCATAAGGACACAATTAAGTTTCAGACACACAAGAAGTGACTACATCTTTTTACTGCTCTACCAAAGTGAGAGCTTAATAAAGTAAGTCTACACAAAACTAAAATATTGTGATAGCTAATTTAATTGTTCCCCTATAGTATATAATTAAAATAGAATTTGTGAAGTGATTTAAAATTTTCACTGCACTTGAACTATATAATAAAGAAATCCAGCACTGAAGTATCTCTGCTGAACTTCATCTTGCTTTGACTTACTTTTCTTCCCACAGTGGTTTCTAAATACCATAATGCTTTCTGAGCAGCAATCACTGCAAGCATTATGCTAAGTGACCCCAGTACCCCAGCAAGCTGCTAGACCAGGAGTTCAGCATGAGAGTGGTACTGTCTTCATACTCAGGAGCTCTGAAGTGATGCAAGTCATCGTATTAAGCTGACTGGTTTTGCTTATACAACAGAATCTCTAGAAAGCACCACCTTGAAGAAAAAATAAAAATTAAAAAAATTTAAAAGTCAAGTGCTGTTAAAACCACTTAGGTAGTAAAACCAAAGCATATATGTAGTAAGGACCGTAATCTGGTTCTATAAATTGTTATTGTTGTGAAAAATAACAGGATCTATATTTAACAACCTTGCTTTCTAGGGAAATACTCGTGCCATCTGCTGGAAAGTTGCAGAATTGCACAAGCAATTTTTAAAGTGCCATTTTATTTTGCCGGGTTTTAGGTGTTAAATTCTTGCATGTCTTTTGGAAATATCTGTAGGTAATTGTAGTATTGTTCAAAGTCACTTATGTCGGGTGGTCTGGCAACTGACAGCACCTTTTTGTACGCTAAGAAAGTATTAGACAAATTACCAGCGTATTTTGGTACTAGTTATGTGGATTTAACCCTTTCAGGTAAAACACCAACTCAGTTTATCCAGTTAGTTACATATAAAAGTTTTCTCCCCTCAATTGGATGGTTAATCATACTAATTTTATGATATGGTTGACTATAACAAGAAACATATTAAAGTCAGCGCAGTTCACATAGATTACAGAAACCTGAAAATCATCTGCAGATGATTCTAGATTTCTGTATTGAAATCAGTGACATAATTCCACATTTTCAGTTCCTTGGACATGCCTCTATCTTGCATGCACCTTAGTCAGCTTGTAACTACATCTTTAGACACCCCTATGGGGTGTCTTACAGGTATCCAAAATTCCTGCAGCGATAATGTAGGATAACTATTTGATAGGAAAACAAAAATAATTTTGGAGTTACTTAATAATTGCAGAAAGCATTCTGCATCCTCAAAGGGTATGCAGAAAGCAAGACTGTCCTCTAGATTTTACTATTTAAAAATCTCCATGTTCATATCAACATGACCCCTCCTACAGAGGGATCTAGATAGGCTGGATCGCTGGGCCAAGGCCAATTCCATGAGTTTCAGTAAGGCCAAATGCCAGGTCCTACACTTTGGCCACAACAACCCCCAGCAGCCCTACAGGCTTGGGGAGGAGTGGCTGGAGACCTGCCAGGTAGAGAAGGACCTGGGGGTGTTGACTGACAGCCAGCTGAACATGAGCCAGCAGTGTGCCCAAGTGGCCAAGAAGGCCAACAGCATCCTGGCCTGTATCAGGAAGACTGTATTCAGCAGGAGCAGGGAGGTGATCATTCCGCTGTACTTGTTTTTGGTGAGACCACACCTCGAATACTGTGTCCAGTTTTGGGCCCCTCTCTACAAGAGGGGTGCTGAGGTGCTGGAGATGGTACAGAGGTGGACTACTAAGCTAGTAAAGGGTTTGGAGCATGTCTCTTATGAGGAAAGGCTGAAGAATCTGGGTCTGTTTAGCCTTGAGAAAAGAAAGCTGAGGGGAGACGTTATTGCTCTGTACCACTACCTGAAGGGTAGCTGTAGCGAGGCAGGAGTTGGTCTGTTCTCTCTAGTGACGAGCGATAGAACAAGAGGAAATAGCCTGAAGTTGAACCAGCGGAGTTACAGCCTGAATATTAAGAAGAATTTCTTAATTGAAAGGGTTGTCAGGCATTGGAATATTCTGCCCAAGGAGGTGGTGGAGTCACTGTCTTGGGAGGTATTTAAGAGTCAGGTAGATATTGTGCTTAGGGACATGGTTTAGTGGTTTTGATAGGGCTAGGAAAAAGGTTGGACTTCGATGATCTTGAAGGTCTCTTCCAGCCAGAATGAATCTATGGTTCTGTGATGATGTAAGGAAAAATTGTAAGCATCAACATTCTTAGCTATATATATAGCTCTAATACTTGCCTGCTCTTTTACTGCTCCATGGCTAAGACCCATTTTGAAGAAACGGAAGTCATCTTGCATATGAAATAAATTTACTCTTCGCTCCAGGTGAAGATATAGCAAAGAAACTGCAGAAGACAGAGCTGAATAAACTGCCTTGAAACTGCTCCCCGTGTTGAGGCTTATGATGTCCTAGGCAAACTTACAGACACCTTCATTCTGCAGGGGTTGGATAAGTCAAATCGAAGCACAATGTCCTGGTTAGGGTGAAAACAGAATTAATTCTGATCAGTGATTTTACTTTTCAGTTCAGTACTTCTAACTCACTGCACTGTCTGAAGTTAGCAGCATGTTTTCACAGACAGTGTCTGCTGCTGGCAGGGATAACACCCCGTGTTTAGAGTTACTACCAAGAATTGGTGTGCAGATCACGGCCACTGCTTGACAGTGTGCAGAAAGTGAAAGACCACACCTAGGGAGGAGTGGACAGGGCAGGTGTCCCCCAACTGACCAGCGAGGTATTCCAGCCCATATACGTCATTTTCAGTAGCAAACAGAGGGATCTGGAGGGTCTATTGGGCTTTTACCCGGGCTCTTCTCCCCTCTTGGACTGACTCCCCAGAGCAACCAAGGAGGACTCTGCCCATTCTGCCTTTGATCCCGTGTTCCTGAATCCGGTAGCAGAATCCAGCTCCTGAACACAGCTCCCGTCTGCTGCGG
>JANHFX010024671.1:83667-102743 GCA_027560015.1 Chloroceryle amazona
GAACACAGCTCCCGTCTGCTGCGGGGCCCGGTCTGGGACCCCCAGTGCCTGCTCTACAACATCAGTGGTGACGGTGACATAATTACCATCAGGGGGGTTGGGTTTGATACTGGTTTTGTATATATTTGTACATATTCTATTTTATTATTATTAATCATCATTAAAGCTGTTCTAGTTTCTTTTTCTAATCACTAAGTCTCTCTCCCTTATTCCTTTTTTCTTCCCCTTTGGGGAGGGAGGGGGGTTAACAGAGAGTGTCTGTTAGGTCTAAGGGGCCGCCCTGACCCTAAACAGTGACACACAACAGAAAGTGGTAGTTAGGAGCAGAGAGCAGAGTTTCTAGAGTTATATGGAAAGGAAAATAAATTAAAAAAAAACCAAACAAACCCAACATAAAAGTAGAACATTATATCTTTACATCACTTCATGTTTTTCTTGCATATAACTCTTTCTGCCTTTCAACTATAGAGGAACCTGCTTTGCAGATGCATCAGCAAATGAGGCTTCTGCCAGTAAGTCTTGATTAATTTTTTTATTTACAAAGTGTGTAAGCCAAAACAGACAGGATGCAGGAACAACCATAAAACCATGGTTGAAATGCAAAGAGTAAATTTATTCTTGTTACCTCCCAAATTGGGGCATCTCCACAGCAGCACCTGGGCAGAGGCACACAGGCAGGGATGCAGTCCTCAGTCCTTGCTAGGAAGTGAACAAACTTTAGTACCTCCTGCTTTTGTCTGTATATCAAGGTATAGTTTTCCACTCTGCTGAGATATTTCCCACATCAAGGCAGGAACCTCAAGCATGTTCAATAAAGTTGCCTCTGAGTACTTCACAGACCTACGCTATAGAAACACAGATATTCTACTTGTCAAGCACACAAAGCTAAGCCACAGTTTACTAATTGTTGCTAAGTACATGTGTTTTTTGATATCCTAGCTGCAAGTCACTTGAGTAAGTTTGCAATCCTCTTTGCCAATCTTCCATTATTTTCTTACAGAAGGGTCAGAGGCTATATAATTAGAGAGAGAAGGGATAACACAAAATGTGTTATGATGGAGAAAATGGGGAAACTGGAGGAATAATTTTGACTCTTGACACCAACAACAAGTTTGAATATGATTCAGGGGAGCTCACCTAAGAACAAAGGTCATCATAGATGGCTATCTAGGCAATCTTTGAGGGTGGTTATTTTGGTCATATTTTTTTCATTTGTTTTTTAAAAAGATGCCTGGGTCATGCTGAGTGTGCAGATCTGACCTTGTTCCAGCAATGCATAAAGGTGAACTAAGATCAGGCTAGAAAAGTGCTTTTGTTAATTTCTATGAAGGATCCTGTGTAGCAGAGGCAGAGGGGATGTCTTGTCACTGTCAATCTATGGCTCTATGCTAGGGTACAGAAGGTTACAGCCCTGGAATTCCCCAGGGGTAGCCTTGAACTCACATGTGAGAAAGGATTTTCCTCTTCACAACTTGGTGAAACAAGATTTTTTTATTCAGGTGTTGACTCGGGCATAATGTATGCACAGAATGTTTTTCATTTATTGGTTCACCAAAGCAAGAGAGTGCTGGGGCTGAAGATATGCTGAAAGGTCCTATGTACACTTGTGTTCCAAGTGGAAAAGTGCCTAGTACTGGAGGGGAGGGGGAGTTATGTTAGGTTTCTTCACTTTGGTGCACAAAATTACAGAACCACAAAATGGTGGGGTTGGAAGGGACCTCTGGAGATCATCTAGTAGTTGCACTCCCATTCTCTGACCTGTGGCATGAGGATGATACAAACAGATGCTGCAGAATTTAAGGGGGATCATAGGATGTTACAGTAACAGGAGTACTGCGTAAACATGTAAAATGAAAGTATTAGTTATCAAAATCAGTGCTAGGATCAGACTGAGTGTGCTTTATGACCACGTACTAAGCAAGAGAAATACAACTACACGTTGAATAAACGGTGCCAGCTGAGCTTAAAAAACCTGTAGAAAAAAAAAGTATACTGTCAAACAGCTGTAAGACATACACCAGATAAATACAAATCAAGACTGGATAGGCAATTACAATTTAAGAAATTCATTAGTTTTTCCTTCCCTTTACAACCTTTTAAGTTCTGTTAATGTGTTTTGATTGAGTAAATATGCACAGGATTCTTTGTTATTGCAGTGCAAAATGAATTACAGCCAGACTGAATTGCAGCATTTCACATGATTTCAGTTCAAAGTCTGTATTTAACCAGCTTTGATTTTTCAGCATCCTTCAGAATAAGAAGAATTAACTCCAGCAGCCTTTCTTTTCATCTTAGATAGCTGAGGTAATACACTCCTCTTTTTGCCTTTTTATTGGACTTCCTGATACTCTGAACATTTTAACATAGTATGGAAGTATTGGAAAGAATAAACTGAAGCATATTAAATTAAATAAGTGATCATATTATGAAAAAAAATCCTTAAAATGCTTTGACATGAGAACACTACTTCAGAAAAAAAATGCCAAACAGGTAGTTCTTACCTGGTAACCAGGAATAATATTCATATTGCAATGTAACTTTACAAGTCTGTGGCCATAGTTTTACCTACTGTAGCTGCCAGAAGAGTCTGGAAGATGTGCAGTTGTATGCTTATTACTCTTGCAAGATGATCAACTCATCATTTGCACAAAGATGGGTTGGCTGCTGCTGCCTTTCTCACAGATCTTCCAGGGTGCTGTCTACTGACTCTCTTTTTTTCCCTTTAAATTTTTTTTCTTTCTACATTGGTGCTTTCCCTCTTGGATCCTTGAGCTGATCCTTAATCCTGTATCAATATTTTCACTTGTGTCTGCAATTTTACTTCTATTATTTTTCATAATTCTCACAATATAGCAAATTTCTCAGTAGTCTGAGCCAAATACATGCAGCTGGACTGTTTCAAAACTGGCCCTTGGGTCATGGATATCTGAATCCATAGGAGAAGAGGAAGATACAATGAAAGCCCACGGCTGTTTCCCCCCAGCCCCAGCCATCACTAATCTTATGCTTTGGTCCAGGTGTTTCTGAAGACCTCCACAGCCCTTTTTCCCTAGATGAGCTTTCCAGGTAGGTTATGCAACCACAGTTGAAAGGCAATACCTTCTCAGCAGACCTACCAGCTTTCACAAAGGTGTAATTCGGGCAGACTCCTGGAGCGCATCTGGACTGCTTTGTTGGTAAAACACTAGAATTAGCTGCATCAAGGACCAATAAACAGTAATGTATCAGTAACTCCTAATGGGAAGCTAATTGTTGCACAAGTTACTGTTTTCTAAGATTGTAAATTTTGTTTTTAAATAATGGCATTAAACTGCTAAGGAAGAGGCAACTATTTCCCTATCAGTTTACACTGGTAATTCATAATTCATCATGCAGCACTAGAGGGCTTAACTGAAGGTCTTTGATACAAGTATTGAACAATACACTGTAGAAGCTGGGTAGCTAAGATCCTGTTGATTCTTTCCAAGCAAAATATAACTCAATCTAAAAATGGCAGACTTTTTTTTTTTTGTTAAATATTAATTTATTTGAAAGAATATTGTAAAAAAAAATTGAACATGGGCTTGAAACCTGGAAGTTACACTTGATACAGAGCTTTTTATAGTTATCATTACTAATGTCATAATATGTTTGCTGCTGCAACCAAAAACTTTGTTAAACAGGTTGGTGATGGAGGAAGACTAGTTCCAGTACCCAGTCTCAGCGAAGCTGATAGATATCAACCTCTGAGCCTTGTGATTAAGAAAAGAAAATGCTTGCTTTCAAAAAAATCTAAATTTGCTTCAACACCTTTCACATTAAAAGATATTCTTCAAGGGGAGAAAGAAATTTCTGCAGGTAAGAATTCTATCTTCAAAGTGGAAAAATGCATGTTTACTAGTAAATACTGACAGTACACATAGTTTAAACTGTGCAGGTAGTATGATAGCTCTTTAGTACATGTGTAATTTTTTTTCTTACTTAGTCATTTAATAGATATCATGTAATAGACATCTAAGAAAAAATACAAGTCAAACTGGTAAAGAAAGAAAAAAAAAAGCACTTTTTGCAGAGAGTGTAAAAAGCCATGTCAATTATACTAAAAAGCCTTGATATTTTCTGAATTAACAGGAAACAAATTCAGTTAAGCCTTGTGTTTTTTGACAAATCGCAACAGGTTTCTGATAAATGTATTGGTGTACATTAGTTAATTGCTACTTACGATTTGTTTTTAATGCTCACCTTTCTATGTATATTCATTTGTAAATATGTAAGAATGACCTCAGTTCTGCAGCTTTTCCATACTAGTAATTCCTGGTATTGAACTGGGCTCTTCACAAGGCAGAGACATTTATAAACAGCTATCTGGCTAAAGTAATTAAAATGCTTTTTTTTTTTTTCTTCTCCACATGTGTAATCTTTTTTGTGTATTTGAAGAGCTTAACTGTGTTTAAATTGCCTTTGGTATGCAATATCAGAAATTTTTGAGGGGATTCTATGAGAGTTAAAAGATGCAAAATTGAACTATAGTGCTTACATTTACCTGTATTTTCCTTTGAGTCTCTGTAATTCATATTTACCTGCTGTGTTTTCTGAAAACTGTTTTATTATTTTGCTTTCTTTTGAGAAAAATAAAAAAAGGTCCATTTTAACAAAAACGTTCATCACATTAACTGCACAACAATTTCATTAATTAAAAACTCTGCTAAGATAATCAGTATGAGCACAAGACAACAGAAGTATCGTTTGACCCCATAAAGGGATGATTCTGGGACACAAGCATGATGAAAAAGATTGGCATTCTACTAATCTTCCTAGCCTTACAATCAGGACCAGTTGTCTGTCTTGTCCAGAATGAAAAAAAAAAAAAAAGAAGAAAAAATCTCATTAAAAAGTGAGAAAAAGGCTACAACATCCCATTAAAGTGTCTCACAAAACCTTAATAGTGTTTTCTGTAAAAGTTAGATGTCATGTGCAGAAGGTATTGTTCTTTAATGTAAGCAGAGAACTTTGTAATATAAATTCCTTTTTTATGTGGCAAATACAAGCATTTGCAATTTCTTAGTATTATGAAAAAACCTGAACTTATTTTTGTTAAAAACAAGGACAAATAAGATTCATGCTGGGTGACTTTATAATGTCACTTTATCCTCAAAGCTTATAAGGACATATCAAAAGAGTAACTCCAGATTCTCAAATGTATTTGGATGCTTAAACCCTGTGTTCTACCTGCTCTATACTTTTTAATTGGGCAACCAATGTGTTCTAATATTTTTCTGTTAGTATAATGGAAATGTATTTAAGCTTTTAAATATAGCATTATAAAAATGCTTTGGCACTTTTCCTTTCATTGTACAATAAATTGATGCAAGCTTTAAGTCAGAATTTAACCTGTTGTTTTCCTGACACACCTATGTCTCTTTCATGTATTGCAAAAATTAAGAAATGTTAGGTTCAGTTGTATTGCATCTGGACAAATTTCAGAATTCACTAATTTTATTCTACATACACAGAAGGTGTTTTTTTTTGTTCTTAGTTTTAATATTCCATGTGGCTTCCACCAAGTCATTTTTTGTTTCAGAGCCTGTGTCATTAAACTCAGAACACATTGCATGCCTAATTTATACAAGTACCAACAGCATACTTACAAGTTAAAATACAGAAATGCAGAAATAGCCCTGAACAGCATTTTATGCCCAGGATATATCACATGCACAAACCTGAGCACGACTCTGCCAGAGAGGCGCAGAAATCCCTCAGACCCCTATGCATTCTCTTTCCATTAGTCATTAGCAGTAACACTGATAAATAATGCTCAGTGTAGCTCTGAATTTCACATTGAAATGGTTAAGCACAGTAGAAACAGAATAATTTATTCTCTTTTTTTTATATTTATTCTGCTAAAAGTTAAAATAGTTAAAATATCTTGTTACAAATATAAAGCGCTATGTTAAAAAAAAATGTGTTCAGACTTTTTGTCGCATAACAATTATCTTCTTTTACTCAGGAGTCTCATCTTACCAGTTGCTGAACTATGAAGACAAATCAGATGTTTCACTTAATGGTAGAAGAGGAAATCAGATAATGAATGATGTTGGTTTTGATGTTGCTGGATCAGATTCTGTTGCCTTTAAAGCTTCGTTTGGCATAGTGACCAAACATGAAGTTGAAGTACCAACGTTACTTAAAGAACTCACTACAAGGTTATACTATATATTTTGTTTTCTGGTTCCATAACAGTCTTTCATACTGTTAGATTGAACCTCTGAAATGATTAGGTTCTGATTATTTTTAGCCAAATATTTTGATATTTTCCAAGAGTCTCATGTTAGATCTCTGGGATTAGACACATGACCTTCTGTATAACACAGACCAGAATTTTTCTGAATTAATTCTTGTTTGAATTACAGCGCATCATTCAGAAGGAAAAAAAAAAAAAAGAAAAAAAAAGAAAAACAGAGCGGAATAGTCCATTCAATGTCTTATCTGTGTTATTTCACACTTTGAAATTTAATTCAAATGACATTACCCAACTTCAGGTTTCAGAAATAGGATTTCTTTGTCTGTGTCTGATGAACTGGAACACCATATGTCTTATTGTCACTGTAGGTACTTGAAGGTTTTATGATGTTCTTACACAGTCTTTTATTTGAAAAACAAAGTAGATTTATCTACTTGAATTTTTCATAACCTTCTGTGGTTATGAAATGCAGTCTCCATTTTTCCAATGTCCTTGTTGATGCTGTTGATGCTGAAACTGGACTTGGTATCCCTGTAGTGCTGACACAAATGCCAAAAACATAGAGACATGGTGGACTAATTCTAGGTGTAATTCTCTATTTAATATTTCAAAGAATATCCCTTGGCCACAATGTCATCCCTGTGAATCCTAGTGTTGCATCCCAGTAAATTATTTATTATGTGGGATGTGATATTTGGTATTTTCAAATATATATTGTTTCCTTGTACTTATTTACCAAGCAGTGCATATCATTTTGTATCCATAACTTCTGTTAATCTGTACCTACTTTTTCCCAGTTTATTTGTTACCTCCAAACATTATAATTCATAATTGGGGATGAGGCAGGGTGTCCTAGTCTCTTGATAGAAATATACAATATTATAGGCTAGGAGCCAATGCCTGTAGGAATTATCCTACAAATACTTGTTTTGTGATCGTTTACAACTGACATAGTTTTTTTCAGTTACAGTTGGCAGGTATCAGTTAAGCCATTTTTGTCAATTAAGCGTATGCCAACTTGTATAGGCATCATTTAGGCTCCTAACCAAAACTTTTCCATCATCGTAAGCACTATAGAAGCCCAAAGGTAGATCATTACAGCTATTGATTTTACTATCTATTTTACATAAATTCTTTTTGACTGGTATTAATTCTGTCACTTAAAAAAAAAATATTAATCAGGGTGTGTTGACAGTTCCTTACTGTCACTAAGAACAGGGTCAAATGGACAGACTTGGATTTTTCCAGGAGGTTCTATGTAGTCTCTCTAACATTCGTACATTACTGGCTTGCTTTGAAGTTTTTAGTGTTTCTGTTCCCAAACACTGAAAATCAATATTAAATACCCAGAGACCACCTCAATCAGTTGGTTTACCCCTATGAGACAGAAGTTATGGTGATTTATTTACTTATTTGAATTTACTAACTCTTAGGTGCTTTGTAAATTGCTAGTAATATCTGAATTTCCTTCCTGCCTCCTTCTTGATTTTAGAAAAATAAACTTTGATCATTGCCTAGTCCATCAATCAAGAAAAAGTAGGATGGAAATTTTGTGCGTGGTCATGGAAAGTATTAGAACTACAAGACAATGCTCCTTAACTGTCCATACTGGAATGCGTGGAGAGACAATGAGGGTAAATATGTTTGACAGAGTTCTGTAGCATAAATGAACAAACATAAAAAGCTCATTTTTTTAAATGTTATGGTTGGATTTAATTGCATTTTTACTGAAGTAAATCAATATTATTGCACTGATGTAAATTGAAATAAAAGTTGGTCTTTTGTTAGTATTGCTTCATAGATTCATAGAATGGCCTAAGTTGGAAGGGACCTTAGAGATCATCTAATCCAGCCTCCCTGTCATGGGCAGGGACACCTCTCAATTAGATCAGGGTACACAAGGCTCTCTCCAACTTGGCCTTGAACACCTCCAGGGAGGGGGCAGCCACAACGTCTCTGGGTAATTTATTCCAATGTCTTGCCACCCTCGTGCTGAAGAATTTCTTCCTAAAGTCTAATCCAAATCTATTCTCCCTCATTTTAAACCCATTTCCCCTTGTCCTATCAATGTCCTATCTATGTCCTATTGCTTGTGTGACTGAGGGAAGGGAAACGAATGAAAGGATAGCTAGACCATGAGCTGTTGCTTTGGCTGAAGCCTCAAGGAAAATGTGGAATTTACTGCTTCTTAATTCAAGTCTCCAATAAACATATAACCTATATTTCATGAATATGTTCATCTTCTATAACACATTGGAACTTCAGGCTGTTATTATTTCAAGGGTTGGCATTTTACTCCCTGTCTTATGTTCTTCCTCCCTCTCCCTTTCTCTCTTCAGTGTTTTTGAATAATTGCCCATTACTAGTATTTATAAATCATTTATGTAATTTTCAATGAGTGAGCAAAGTTAATTTACTATCTCTGTATCAAACTTTATTAAAATGCAACACTGTTAATATAAAATTCTTTAGTTCTGCAATTTATCTTCAATTTCAAAGCTTCCTCCTGGCATTATAATTCTCAGTATATAGAGTTGTGTTATTTGCTTTTTCATTTCATCTGTAACTTTTTTTTCTTTTGATGTTTTTCTGAATTATAGTTTCACATTGTTGAAGATCAGAATTATAAAGGGCGGGACAAAGCCATTGTCTTTCCTGCGCATACAACTATTGCTTTTAGTGTATTTGAACTTTATATTCATTTGGATGGTAATTTTGGTAAGTGATGTGCATTATTGTCATTACTACTATTATTTATAATGGTCTGAGTTTTTAAACATTTTCTTCATCTTGATATACATGATCCCTGATCCCATTCAATGTTATATCTCCATTTTATGACAGTAAGTACTTCGACTTTCTAAGGGAATCAGTTCTTGAGAATATAAACAAGGCAGGTACTAGAAAAGTGTGTCAGGGAAACATTTTTTATAAGTTAAGTATCATTTTGTAATTTTATTTAAATCCCACAGTTGCATGGAACAAAAAAAAAAAAGCACTTCCTTCTATTTCTAGCCTGTAAAGAACAGGCTTATGAGACTATCTGATCAGTTTTACATAAGACAGTCAAGTAAAAAGACTTGAATGAAGAAAATGTGCAGAATTTCAAAACTAAGCTAGCACGGGCATTTAATTTCAGTCTGATATATCATTGTCACATATGGATGTCTGAAGATATATAGGAAGAAATAATCACAGTTACTGAAAACTAATTAAAAAAAAATAATACCATAGCTTCTGCAAGTTTTTCTTCTTTGGAGGAAAGGGCAGTGCTTTTTACATTATTTGCATTAATTAAAGTGTAGCCTGTAACATTATCAATGTTACCAATGTTGTTTGTAATATACCAGAAAGTCAATTTTAGGATTTGATCTAATACTTGATAGTATCAAATGCAAACCTCCTTACCAACTACTTTTACAAGTTTTAACCAGTAGATTCACACTTACTTAAATACAGGAATCTCTGTGGGAGTCACTCAGCTGTTTGAGGAATTCCTTGACTGTGTAACATATGACTTTTTGTAAATGGCAAGGTAAAGACCTGTTGGGGAAGTAATCTCTGTCTCTACAGATCTATACAGCACTGTGTTCTGGAAGTTGCAAATAGCTCTGTACCTTTTGGCATACACAGTATAAAAATTCTGTGATACGAACTCTGCATTGTAAAGCACCTTTTTACTGACTTGTGAGGTATCTTTACCTTTCTGGAAAAAATTAAATATACTCCAAACCAGGCGTAATTTCTGGATTAAAAGTAAAAGAGATAATACAGTATGGTAGTTCTTTGTATTCCTTTCCATAGTGTTCAACATTACTTTAAATTTTGGAAGTGTTCTATTTTTATTTTACCTTTATGCAATGATAGTGCATGTACAATGTTTTTGCTAAAGCCATTATCCGTGAAATAATCAATGAAGCTGATACTTGTATTTGCATAATTAAAGGTGATTCTCCATTGAGAAAGTTTAATCAATTACCAGAACTGGCAGGGGGGGAAGTTTTATATTTCACTTTAAAGGTTTTCTTTCAAGTTATAGATAGAAACTTAGGTCATACTTATTTTTATTGAGAAAAGGAAAGTTTTAGTAGTTGATTTGGTGTTGGAAGAGATGACCACAAAACTCACAGTCTTGCTTGTTTCTCCTTCACAAGTGGGACTTCCATTTATATAATATTGACTAAGTCCCTTCATAAGGCCATAAATTCTGTAAAACCAAAACCAGACTCTGTTGATGTATGCTGAAAGCCACCATCATTTTAAAATTCCTATTGATTCAGTGTCACTTTTATTCTATGGGCTATTACTGTCTGCAGACTTGTATTAAGAAGTGGTGCTAGCCATTAAAAACATTAGCAAAGCTGAATTTCAGCATTGTTAACTTTATAGATTAGAAAGCATACTAATCTCTGCTGTGCAATTATTGCTTTCATTCTTCTAAAAACTTAATTTTTACAGAACTCTGTGTGACTCCAATTTCAAAAGGAGGATTTGAAAAAGAGAAATCTGGATCATCTTCACTGACCAAATTAAGGAGATTAAAGAGTAATATGTTTCATCGAAGTATGACTTTTGATATTTATATCCAGATGTCTTAGTGCATGAAGAGTGTAACTTTCTTTAATTTGTGTGCAAGATGAACATCTAAAGAAGAAAACTTTGACAGAAAATGTACCTCTTAATTTCTTGTGCATTAAAATGATTGTAAAGGTATTAAAATTTGTGTTTGGGATTCTGACTTCTTCACAAATAACAAATTTATGGCTATTTTTATTAAAACTCTGAACATCTTAAAATAAAAATTTATGGTCGATGAGAAATTGGCATGGAGTAATTATACAACAAACCAGTTAACATTAAGCCTATTTCATATGCTTGCCATTTACAGCTAGCGCTATGCAATACTAGTTATAATGTGTAAATATTTCAGGTCAAGCTCTTTAAATATCAAACGCTATTAAATATTTGAATGTACTTTTTAGCCTATATGTTCACATGGGAGGGACATGGGCAAGATGCCATCCTAGTTCTTTTTTATCATTCTGATACAAACATAACATCCAACAAAACTGAGTGTCACTGGATGCGGCTGTATTTTCTTCAGAACAAGATTCTGTTTAAAACACTTGTTGGTCTAAGTATTTTAAAAAATCTGCAAATCTGAGTGTGAAGATAAATGTTGAGCAGGCAGTAAACACGTCCTTCTAAAGGCTGCTCTGCATAGGTGTCCTTGCTCCATTGTATGCTGGTCTTGATCAGAGGGCTTTTTTGGACCATGATTTCAGTGTTGCGCCAGTCTACACTAAGGGAACAGAACTTCAGTAGGCATGATACACGTCAGTAGCTGTAGCTGCCCAAAAGTTCATTGTCTAATCTAAACTGTCCCTGAAGAGAGAGGAAAAAGATAGGTAGTTCCAGAATTGGTTTCTTCCTGAGGTGTTTGGACACCACCAATCTGATAACAGGTCAATGTGAAATCCTCCAAATTTTCTAAACCTTTTAAGTATTGTTTTTTTCACTGGTTTCTTGTTGGTTTGTTCATTTGTTTGTTTTTGTAAATACTAGGGAAAAAAAAAAGGCGAATTTACAATTTTTAGAAAATAGAAATGCAAAAAAAAGAGAAATGGATAAACAGGACACAGCTGTGATTTGATTTGGCACTGATTTTTTTGAAAGTTCACCTCATGCCTATCTTTTAGTTGTATTTCAAAAGGTATATAGGTCACATACAAAAAATTTCTGACTTTTTTCAGTGCCTTTTGTGAAATTAAATATTTTCATCATACAGGGCTTTGGTGGGAAGTAATCTATAACATGGCGTGCTTAGAATGGTTTCTTGGGTCAGTGGTTGTCTTCAGAATTAGATTGATGTATTGTTTTGTAAACAGTTCATAACATAATGACAGATCATTGCTGCTTTTTTTTTTTTGTATGCTTTCTTTTCCAGATAAAAGAGTAGTGGATACCATTGCTAACTCCGATGCTTACTTAGAGGACTTTTTTACAGACTACTATGAAAAAGCTGCAAGCATGACTGAACTTTCTACAAGCTATCTCAGAGAAGGGTCCCATATCCGGATTAATTTACTTAATAACCACATCCCCAAAGGTCCCTGTGTCCTTTGTGGAATGGGAAGTTCTAAAAGGGAGACGGTCTATGGATGCCTAGAGTGCTCTTTTAATGGACAAAAGTATGTACGACTGCATGCTGTGCCGTGTTTTGACCTCTGGCATAAGAGAGTAAAGTAACTGAGTTAGGTAAGTGCCCGTTGTTGCAGACATGAGCATAACTGTGCCACAAACTTTTCAGAATTAGTAAATATGACTCAAAGTGTTGAAATGCAAAATAGTGAAAGTGCATATAATTTTATTTCACTATTATCTGCAAATTAGTTGCTTCACAGTCAATGACCTTTTACTTGAAAATGCCCTTGTGCATTCCCTGGCATTGCTTTTCTTCTTTTGAGAATCTTCTCTTTTCATTATAATGATAAATAAAAATGTATTTTTAATCTGTATTTTCATAATGTCAAAATATATGCTAGAACTTACTTTAAAATGTTTACATAAACTTGTTAACCCCCCAAAAAGTTGCCTTTACCCACAATGGCATGTGATGGTAAAATGAGAATATTTGTTAATAATTTAGTGTTCTCATGAATGCTTAATTGAAGTATCAGATTAAAAAACATGTTAAAACTTAGCTCAGTCTAATGTTTCATTTACAAAAAGGAACATTTAAAGCTAGGCATAGGCATTTCCTATTAGAACACCGTTACCACACATGTCAACTGTTTGTTTAGATTACTAAAAATTTGCATTTGGATTTTAGGTCACAGCTGCTCTTTACTTTCTTTTATGTGTTTGGAAAAAAACGCTTAGTAGGAAATGTTCTGTCATCCTTCCAACAAGACTTTGGGGGTGGAGGTCTTTAGCCAGTAGACCTCCACCACAGATAATGAAGTCTGTATTGTTGAGAATTTATACGCCAGAGGGTACTACAGAATTGCATCCAATACTGAGACTGGGAGTGCTGTTGGTCAGTATACTGTTGAAGCTCTCCCCATGCTATCATAAACTGGGAAAACAACTAAAAACCTTTCAGAATGATTTTAAGGATAACTCAGATATGGAAGCTTTTTTACTTGTGCTGACACTTTCACTGTGTGCATCTGATTATTACATGTTGAAAAGAAAAAACAACCCTTGCTCCAAACAGCAATTCTTCAAGAAGTCAACCTAGGAGCCTGCAGGGGGTTAACAGTTACCTTCCTGGGATTCTGTTTTCCCCTTTTATTTTACAGGGGATTGAGGAGTATTTATCACTTATGTTTGAACTATGTCAACAGCTACTGGAGCCATTTTTGTATGCTTGATAGGAGAGATACAATTATTTTCATCAGTATTTCACAATGAGAAAGACTGCTCAGCAAAACTTTAGATTACAGCATGACACAGTAACCACTAATAACAGATCATGGTGTTTTCCAATATTATTTCTTTCTTTTGAAATATCAAACATACTTTATTAGTTAAATGTTAAAAATAAGGTTTTTACAGTCACCTTAAGAGATGTAAAAAGATGCCACTATTAAAAAAAAATACAAAAAGTTCTGTGACAAAGTATTATTATTTAAAATTCAGTGTCCAGAAAACAGCCAAAGAATTTTTAAGTGCTTAGAGTTCATCATGCTGGTAGACATTGTATTCCTTTGCTGATATGAATCCGTCTCCGTCATGGTCATTCTTCTTAAATATATCAGCTAAGATTTCATCATGGACTGAGGGATGACGTTTTTTGCCATCTCTTGCAAATTCTTCTTTCAAATACTGACTTATCTAGAAGAAAAGAAAAAAAAGTCCAACCACTACGGCTTTTACATCAGTACTCGACAAATATCTTCAAGGATACTCGGGGTATATACACAAGTTACTGTAACTCCAGTGCAGTCATATCTAAAATTTCTCAGGAAGTCTGAGGCATACTAATGTATTAATCAAAGCAAACTCCAACAGTGCAGTTTCTGTAAGCATACAGAAACTTTGCACTGTGATCTACAGCAGTGACAGCTCATGTAAAGATAACATTGATGCAACTATACCTATAGTATAATTAATTATTTATTCCAAATTATTCACATTCTATTACCTCAAGTTGAGAGAGTTTCTTGTCACTGTCCTTGTCTATTTGATTAAATGCTTCAACACTGCGAGGTCCCTTATTTACTGCATAAAGTTCAATCTCAAAGATCAATGTTGCATTGGGTGGAATCTTGCCCTGTGCTATGAGTAACAGAAAAAAAAAAAGGCATTTCAGAAATCAGACACTGGTCAGAGATCATACATATGATAAACTCACATGTAAAGAGTCTCATTTTTTTAGTATAAAATGCTCCATTAATAACCAAACTTTGAATTTAAATATTATACAGCTAGACAATATGCTTGTTCAGATTGTGTTAGATAAATGATTTTGAGGGAGATTTGCAAGCAATATACTTCCCTGAAACAAAATTATGTCGCTTATATTAATTCAGGTAATTAAAAAAAATTAAAAGTAGTGTTTGTGTTATCATGAAAAACAAGAATTTCTAAAGTTCCCACTCCTACATACTGTTATACCATGGGGCTTATTAAGAAACTGCTTCTAGTAAGTATGCCTTCATTAAATATCTGCAATCTGATTTAGAAGATTACAGTAATAGACCACTGCTAATATGTATATTTTCTGTCTGAAGAAACAAGAAGGCAGTATGAGTTTTATCAACATATTATGAATTATACCTATGGTTAAGGGACTTTATGTAAAATAGTGTTTAAAATATACATCTCATGAGAGAAGCAATAGAATGTATGTCTTCTGATTCACAAAAAATACCCCCAGAAAACTACTCGAATATTCTGTCTTGTCACTGAAGAAAAAAAAATGTTACACTTTATTGTTCCTTTGTCAAAGCCTTTTCTGATATCTGATGTAAAAACACCACTGCCTAAAAACACAGGTCATTGTATCAAGAATCTAACAAAAAAACCCCAAGGAACTGAAGAGGTACAGTAACAAACTAATGAAGTCTGAAGGCCAAAAAAGCATTAAGAAATCATGCAAATTAAAATGTAAGCATGCAAGCTGCTTCTATTCATAGCCAAAGCCAGTGAGCATGACATTGTAAACTCAGAATTTGGTCAGAATCCTGAGCTTGTGCCTGTCCTTCATGAACCAAAGAAAAACTAAAGAAACTTCTTGTCTATAAACAAAGAAAACCTATTACACTGCTCATCTAAAATATCCATAGTAAAAATGACAGGTTTCAGAGTTCAAAAGGTTTTAATTTACAAGCTTTAAAAATGTGTAAGTTTTAAATATATCTGAATATAATTCATGGTTTATATACTTGCTACTTACAACAGAAAGATATAATACTAGAATTCAGTGACAGTAGTTTACAAATATACATACCAACATAGGAAATACATGTAAAGGTTTAGAAAGCCACATGCATCTTTTCTAGTTCAAGATTAAGCAGGCATCTTCTCCAGCATGCAGGAATACACTGAGACAAAAGACAGGTATGCTGTAGGAAAAGAATACTTTCTTGAAGTGCTACCTAGAACAGTTAAAGCTAGCATTAAAGAACAAACTTTTACTTCTGTCAGTGTTTCTCCTTGTTGTTATAAGGCTTACTTATTAAACATTATGCTCAAGGCAAAAATTTATTCCTAGTAAACTCCACTGGCTACAATGGAATTTTAGGAAAGACAAAACTGGTGCAAGGGATATCACAATACCAGTACCAATCAATCATACAGCAGGAAGATACCTTTTCACAGAAAGTACTACATGCAAGTCAGAGATGATTTTAAGTTATCGACAATTAAAAGTGCTGAAACACTGCGTAAAACTCTGACTGGAACATTTCATTAAAGTAGACTGCCCACTTAAACATAATAAATTCAAATTTCATGCATTGTACTAGTGCAATTATTATGTAATATAAAAAACTTCTTTATTGTGAGGGTGATGGAATACTGGAATGGGTGGCCCAGAGAGGTTGTGGTCTCCTTCTCTGGAGATACTCAGAAACCACCTGGACATGATCATGTGCAACCTGATGTAGGTAACCCCGCTTTAGCCAGGAGTGGGTTGGGCTAGATTATCTCCAGAGGTCCCTTTGAACCCCTACCATTCTGTGGTTCTAGGTCCATTAACTATCCAGAATGCAAGCAGTATTTAGAACAAATTATTTCTACTTGGATTAACTCTGGCTAAGCAGGTATGAGTCAAATAACAGAAATTAAACATAAACAGAATATAGTAGATTAAGACAAAAATGCTGATACATATCACAAAGATCTTTTGCTGTCCATTTTTTGTATTATGGCAATAGTTGGACTACTTAAACTGCACAGGAATGATCAGGATTAGGCTGCACAGCTGCAGTCATCACCTTCAGTGCCTCCCAAAATAATGGAGGACCAATTCTTCACACTACTGTATGTTTGAAAGGATAAAAAGAGGAAAGACAGAATTTAGTATTAAAACTTCTCTTTACCGTATCCTTGCTCTCCATATGCTAATGACGGAGGAATGATCACCTTCCGTTTTTCTCCAGGACACATATTCATCATAGCAATATCTAACCCTTTTATGACTTGTCCAACACCCAGAACGAACCATTTTGGATGACCTTCATTTTGCGTCCGACTATTAAAAAGAATTGTGAGTGAGTAACAATGATTTTAGTATTCTATTTTTTTAATATAAAAATAATGTTAAATGTTCAGAGTGCAGGAATATAAAGTATTAACATTTTTTCTGCTACATTTATAATTTCTTTAATGCCAAATCTTGAGATGTGTAAGAGGCAACCCCCTTTTGAAATCAAAAAATCTTTATTACAGAAACATCATATCTTCCTGATCATATACACTGCAGGCCAGATACAAGGCACTATTGCAGAAAGCCTGTGAGAAGAGCACTGGGAGCAATTCACTGCTAGAAAGCAAAAATGTCTTCAGTAGCTCACACCACTATAGGACAGGATTGGACAGAGAATGCACGGGTGTGTCGGGGGGAACCTGGCAATCTTGTCTGCAGTGCTGTGTGCTCACCCACCCGCTCTGTTCACTTTCGATATTCAGTACTTGAGCCACCTTCTGGTCATATGAGGTGTTCCCAGTACAGGAGCTACGCTGAATGGTGACTGAGCAGCTGTAGCTCAAAAGTCTGAAAGCAACACAGCATGTGCCAAAATCAGTAATTCCAACAGGCAAAAAAAAAACCCAACTAATTTGGTACTGTTAAATATAGAATTATCCTCTATTGATTTTTTTAAATAAATGATACAAGGCGGGGGACGACAACACACCAAATCGAGATTTTGTAATACACTAGGCCACTGTCTATAAGATTTTTCCAAATATGAGTAAAGAATAAGCCAGGTAGACGAAGGAAAGAAAAGACTCTCATCCACAGTTCTGCACTAGTAAGATGCACCACATTAAAAGCAAGGCACGGTAAAAATAAAACTTCTCCACAACGATTTCTGTGCAAATCAAGCTAAATCACACTGAAAGGGCCTAAAGATAAGTAGATGGGACAAAGTGAAAAAGCAAAAGCCTAAATGATAAGACTGGTGTAAAGGGGAAGGCAGCACAAACTGAGAAGGCAAGCAGCAGCAGGGAAGGGGTTATAAAGACTGCAAACTATTAGCATAATGCTGCTGCCCTGCACAATGCTAACCCTGTAGAAGTGTACGCTGTACTAAAGTTTCTGCCTACAATAATCAGTCTGTGTCGTTACCAGGAGCTCATCCTCCAAACCCGAGTATTTCTGCACGGAAAAGGTGATAATACTGTGGGGCTATTTTTGCCCTGCCAAAGGGGCTTCCCATGTAAGGTATGGGTTGCAGGCTCTCAGTGACCCTCCCAGTTGGTCCCCTTTGCTGGCGATGGTCACCAGTCGCAAACCTGACTTTGGTTTCCAACTTATTCCAGCACTGGTCCCTCTTGACCCTAGGCTACATCCTTCAGTACTCGGCCGAGCAAAAATAAAGCTGTGTCCATGCTGGGAGAGTAGTGGGTCTCGCTTAACAGGACACAGCGGGCCCTGTGTGTCCCCTCATCGGGTAAGCGGGACTCGCTGCTCTTGAGGCGGGCAGGCTCTGCCACGTACACCTCCGGGCTAGGGCCTACCTTCCCTTCCACCCTACCCGGTGCCTTGGGGCCCACCTGCAGTAAAATTTTGATCCATCGCTGGCCAAGAAACCGTCGTAGTGTGCGTTCAGCAGATCCCCCTTTTTGCTCTTCGGGCTGCACGTCTCGGGGAGATGCAGCACCTCTATTTTAACCTCCGCCGCCGCCGCGCCGCCACTCTCATGCTGTCCCCATCGCCAGCTTTGTCCCCCGCCTTAGTAATTCGCGCATCCTTATTCAGATTTGGTGACGGAGAGACCCGCGTCGGCCCGGCTGCGGCCAATGGGAGGGCGGTAACCATGGCAACCTCTTAATTTATAGCATATCTAAATTGGCTCCAGCCTTGTGCTTGGCACAGAGGGAAAAAAACAACGCGCCTCTATTGTTGAGGGTGGCTTGTACCTGTGCCGCGAAGTGAGTATGCACCTGGCTGGGGGGCCGGGGGGGGAGGCGACGACGACACGCTGCCCAAAACCCGTTCCCCCCCCCAATTCTCCGTTTATTTGTATTTATTTATTTGAAAGGGATACTCGGGGAGGGTCCCGAGTTGGGCTGGGGGAGACTATCACCTGCTTTGGGAGTTGGTTTAGTTTTGTTTTTATTTTTCTCACAACTGGGGGGAGACGCCTTTGTTTGGAAAGGCGACAAGAGGAGGGGTGGATTT
>JANHFX010024672.1:0-12651 GCA_027560015.1 Chloroceryle amazona
TGCAGACAACGAAAAAAAAAAATCTCTTGGAATTTAGCAACAATCGCCATGGATACCAATCGCTGAAATCCCTCGGTTACTATGGCAACGCCTTTCCCCATCCTGCCTATTTATCCTGGAACTGACACATCGTTTATCGTGAGCGATAGGAAGAGAATTTGAAAGCCACCTTCCCTAAGTGCACGGAAGCATAAAAATCCTCGGTGAGGAAATAACTATTAATAGAGATAAACCAGCCCCAGACCGATGGCACACGGGGCACCTTTTGCCAACGCTGAGGACGAGGCGAGGGAACCGCAGCCCCCCGGCAAAAAGGAAATCAGTAATGGAAAACACAAACACACCCCGGGGTTTTTCTGCATGTTTAACGTGCAAATAATTAACCTGAGAGCGTGGAAGAGAGAGGTGGGGTGCTGAGGAGGGAGCTGCGGCGGTGGCACGGGGACAGCGTAGCAAAGGCTGTTGGCAGCCTCCTCGGAAGCCTGCGGGTGATGCTCGGGGCTCGCAGCGAGACCTCGCTGAGTCTGATGGCACCAGAGTCCCAAATTACCTCCTCCTCCCAGAGGAGTGGAGTTGGTGACCCAGCCGTAGGTTATCGTCTCACACCAGCTATTTGTGGTGCCCACCAGGGTAATATTTGAGAGGCCCCAGACCTCCATGGTGTTTATTTTCACAACATACCTGACACGTCAGCACAGTCTATTTATTCCCTGCATCTCTGAGGGTCAAACTCAGCAGAGCTGGAGCCTGCTGGTGAATTGTTTAACTCAACCCATTGCCCCAAAGTCCAGAGGAGCTGAACGTGTTAAGCAAAGCAGCTCCTCCAGCCGAGCTACGAGCACTCACATGCAAGAGCCTCCAGGCTCTTCCGCACCAGCAGTCAGCCCCTCTGCAGCTCAGACTGGAACAAAGCCTCTCCCCAGCACTTCCGATCCCATGCCGAGCGTGCTGTGGGTCAGAAATGCTCAGTGACTGGCCAAAGAGAGGAGAACAAGCCTTGCAGAAGGAATCCCACCACCACCACCACCCTTCTTCCCACACTCTTTGTGAAACACAGGAATAAAAGGCTCTAAGTCCCTGGGAGGGAGATCCCTCCCAGCATCAGTCCCCCTGTCCTACAGTTTAAGGCACAGTGCTGGTGACCAGGAGGAAGGCCAACAAAAATGAAGCAAGCCTGGGTAGGGGGCAAGAAGGTGTCTCCATCCTCCACTTGTTTTCCCAAGCTGTGTTACCATTAAGACTGCATTTCACCCAAAAGAGCTTCACGCTCAAAGGGCAAGATGCAGCTACGGGGAGTAGGACCCCAGCGGTTCCTTCGGGAAGGACAGAGCAGTGGCCAGCTAAGCACCCCGAGGACACACTTACTTGTTCTGCAAGGTGACAGCAACACGCTGGCTCCATCCTTTGCTTTGCATCAACAGCAGGCACTGAGTATTTGGGAGAGCAGCTTCATATTCTTCTCATGCCTCTGATAAAAGCATCGTGGCCCAGACTGAGCCCACCCAGCGACCTGTGACTGGGAAGAGCAATTTGACCAAGAGACTCTACTGCTTTTCCATGTTAGGCAGAAATGTGTCTCTGCAGTGGAAGTCACCACTCAAAGCCCTTTTGATGGATTCAGCTGAATTCCAGAAGCAGATTGTCCAGCCACGGATATTACCATGCAGCTCTAGGCCTGGGAAATGGACCAAAGCTAATAGAAATTCAGCGCGGCCACCGCTGATTTGTACAATTATGAGCTGCTATGAATCAAAAGGTTAAAACTTTCAGACAGATCCTTGTGGGAGAACCCTTAGGGAGTGATTTCAAATTTCATTGAGTATTTAGCCAGATCTCTTCATTAGGGGACAAGAGCAGTCTTGGGATGACGGGAACAGGAAGGCTGAAGGCTACACCCAGGGCAGGGCAGGGACAGGGACAGCAGCACGAAGCCATCGTGCAGAGATGCTCCCAAGTACCACGTTTCCCTGAGCCGGCAGGAACCTGAGCTGCCTGCACAGTGCAGAAAGGCCGTTAATTACAATAGTACATGTCGGGGGTTAACGAGAAGGCTCCGGGAGACTGAAGAAAGGGGAGCAGACCAAACGCTGACACAACACACCCGGCACCGCTGTCGAGATGGGTGAACGTCGCAACTCGGATCTCGGCGCTGCTGGAGGAAGGAGCTGCCGAGCAGGGCTGCAAAGTGCCAGGGAGGTTTGTGTTTTGCCTACCCAAAGAATAGCCCAGTTAAAGCAGCTTTTTGCTCTGCTACATTAGGCCGGGGTTACGAGTACCACCAGCTGCTGCCAAAGGATGCCAGAAGCACCAGGAATGCAGAGGGAGGACGCGTCCGTGTGCGGGTCTGTATGCAGAGGACGGGTCCCCAAGGGACACCAGCTCCCTCAGGAAGGACAGGGTGGCCACGGAGGGACAGACCAGACCAGGATTGCCACAGCCAGGCAGACGTCTCTGAAACAGGGATCACAAGCAATCCTGATTTGCCAGCCTTCAACCTGCTGCGTGCACCCGCAGCCCGGCCACCGGGAAGGACAGAGCTGTCCAGAAGGACACTCGCCTGCTCTACAAATATGAAACAGAAGATAAACTGAGATCAAGCCATTTGGAAAAGCCACCACTTAGGTATTATTTCTCTCCTCTTTCTTATACAGCACTTTTTATCTCTGCTGCTATCATTCATAGCTGTAAATATACACAGGACTGTCACAGAGCTATAAAATTAAAGATTGCAGCCAGAAAAAACAATCATAAACTAAGCTCAGACACAGGACTTAAATAAAAAGACCAGAAGAAATCAAAGCATCTTCCAGCCCGATTTCTGGCACAAGAGAGACTAGAGAGTTCCTCCCCTTCCTTTTTCATATCCAGTGACACAAATAAGGAAACTGAGAAAAGCACCGGCATGAAAATCCAGAGATCTTCCCTCCATTAGGGGCAAACCTGCACATAGTCAAGAAAAAACAGTGAGTTGTCAAGATGATGAAGGCTGAAGATGCAGCAGCCCCTCCAAAGCTTGGAGATATTCATTGGGAGAGACGGGTCTTCTTAAATCAAATGTTTTGATCTATGAATTGTTATGCTGAGCTGTATTCCGGGGGGAAAACGGGAAGCAATTGGCATATTAAAGAACCCTTTGAAGGTATCTTTCCAAACCATTACAAAAGAAAAAGGGTGGGTAGTGGGGAATGACATAAATAGATACACATTTAAGCCTCTGGCCCCAGCTCAAGGCAAAGGCAGATTTTGGAGACTTGAAGCAGAAGTGCCATGCAGTGGGCTCCAGGGCGATTCCAAGCGGAGCACGTGAAGGCTTTAAAAGTACAACCAGGGGCAATACACAAGGACATGAAACAAGAACCAGTCCCCTGAAAAACCTGCTTTGTACCAGCTCTGACAAGAGAGATGGGCTGGAAAGACATTTTCTTTGGAAATAGCCAATAGGTGGACTGAGGACACCTTGATTCTTCCTGAGCCGTCGGGCTCTTCCCGGATCAGAAGGATCACGAGGGATGTGCGTCCTGTGGGCTTCAGAATTCACCAGACAGAAACCACACTACACAGGAGCTCATACTGAACAAAGCCCGCCAAAGTTTCAAGGTTTTGTGGAGATAAACCTCAGCCTTGAGCAATATCTGATCATCTAGGTTTGCAGAAACAGCGAGAGCACTGTGAGAATTCATTTTATTCACTGGCCCAGGCTGCCCAGAGAGGTTGTGGAGTCTCCTTCTCTAGAGACTTTCCAAATCCACCCGGCTCTGTCTCTGTGTGGGCTGCCCTGGGTGACCCTGCTCTGGCAGGGGGGTTTGGCTCTATCTGCAGAGGTCCCTTCCACCCCCCACCACTCTGTGATTCTACGATACCTACGCAGGGCAAGCGAAAAACCACCAGGCAGCCAGCTGAGAGGTGCTGCAAGTGTCACCGCTTCCCATCTTGGTCAAAGTTCTCACACTGGACCAGTCCCCACCCTCCCCAGCCCCGAAGCAGATTATAAACCCACTGCTATTCGGGGAGGTGGATGCCCAACTGTTAAGATGCATTCATAAAAAAAAATAAATAAAGAATACAATCTTACTCTGCGGGATAATCGCCTTAAAATGAAGCCGCTCTACATCGCTACTGTCCTCATTTGAATTCAGCTGGTCTGTGAAGCTGCAGCAGCTTCAACCACAGGGCTTTGCCTCCTTCCTGGCATTTCAGTAGATTATCTCTACGCTTTGCCATCGCCTCGAGATTAAACTTGTTTTACTAGAAATTCAGCTGATATTTGCTCTGCCTTCAACCGGCACCGCTCACGTTGTCCTGTTACAACAAGCAGCGTTTATTTTGTTGCAGGATGGCTCAGCTGCATTCTTACCACTCAGCCCTGAAAGCAGGATTGAGGGAAGAGCTAATGCTGAGCGGAACCTTTTCTTGAATTAAAAACCCTTCAGCAAAGCCACTCGGGCTGTCTCGTTTCTGGGAATCAGTAACAGCAATGACATGCCTGGTGGGAATGTTCCAACAGCTATAAGAAAGGAAAAAGCATCATTAGTGGACCTAAAATTAGACAGATAAGACAATACTTAGGGACATGCAGCCGCTCTTATGCTCCAGCCTAGGAACAGGTAGGACAGGACAGTGTCCAGAGCTCCACGTGCCACAGAGAGTCAGAAATCTTCAACAGCTTCCATGGCACAGCAGCAGCGGTTGGCAGAAAGGAGCCTGGGGTGCAGCACAGCTCCTCAAAGCACCAGACCCTCTTTGAGTCACCGCACGGTGCCGGCGTAAAAGGATCTCAGGAACCAGCAGAGCCCAAAAGACAAACGGCGCACGAGATGCAAGATTTGAAAGGAAGGAGCAGCAAGAGTGAGAGCAACAGCTTCTTTCCCCCTCACCCCACAAGAGCCGGTGGCAGGTAATGTGATGTGGGCAGAGAAAGAACGGGATTGTGGGCAGAGAAAGAACAGGATTGTGAGCAGAGAAAGAACGGGATTGTCCTTCGTTTCTCCCCATCAAACCTGACTGATTACGCACAGATCACAAGAAGAGGCAAATCTCCATCCCAGTTCTGAGCACGTTCCACGCCCAAGTGCAAAAATCAGGAAAGGAACAATGAGGGTCAGACATCCAGAGGTGGAACAGGAACAGAAGAGCAGGAGCGGCAGAGGGACAAGCACAGGACTCCGGGATGAGAGCCACGGAGGGCGAGCTGCAGAGGCAGTACCTGGACAGCACAGAGCCTCCCACGGCGCAGCCGGCGGGCAGCAGGAGCAGGAAGATGAAAGCTCGGACACATGGTGTCTGCTCAGAGCTCCCGGGCAGGACAGCTGCTCTCCCAGCACATCTGATCCGCGGGGAGCTCCGCGGCGCAGCTCAGAAACACCCCGATCCGGGCTCGGAGATCAGAGCCCCCGCAACGCCACCGGTTCTGCCTGCGAGCTGGAGAACAGAGCAACTGACAAACCAGCTTAAGAAAACCATTTTTATTTCATTCATTTATTTATTTGGTTTTATTTTATTCCCCCCCTCCTTTTTTCTCGTTGTTTCTGAAGTTGTGATGTTTACAGACGTGCTTTTAATTTCCAAAGCCACAGCTTCGCAGCAATCGCAGTGACAACGCGGTTAGAAGAGCGGCTGAGCTAAGACCCATAAATACCAGCACAGAAAACAAGGGACAACCACCAATATTTCTATACAGGAACTATTCTTTTAATGTCACATTTTGACAATTGTAAATGGTCTACAGAACGAACGTGGGCAAAAGGCAGTGAGTGAGTCTTTTGAAACACTAGATGTAGAATAAACAGCGCATTATCAACATTTACATGATTCACATCAAATTGATGACAACCTAAATGTATTCCTTTTAAAGGATAGAAATTTTTCAATAAAATATTACATTTCATTTAATACTCTGGTACAATACTTCATACATTGCAGGAAAACAAAACAAAACAAAAAAAAAACAACAAACCAAACAACAAAATAAATGCAAGGTCTACTCCACCTAATAAGAGGATCCTTTTTCATTAGTCTTTAGTATTGTAATAAAAAAAATAATCACAATAATGTCATAAATAAACAGGCTCGAAATTATTAATTAGGTTTCACTATTTAAGAGGGAGGAATTACAAATTAATTTGAAATAATGAAGTTAGGGGTAGAAAATCAAAACCTGACAACACATCCTAGTACCAGCTGTGATTTTTCCCATCCCTACAACAAAAAAGGAAAGAGGTTTTAGAAGTTCGTTAGCCGTATCCTAGTTAATCGTGTCTCAAACACCTTATCTTAAGAGGAAAAAAGGAAAAGTTTGGTCAGGATTAATAGGAGAACCAATCAGTCCTACCAACAGTTAGCTGAAATTAAAATGTATGCTAGAAAACATTCAGTAAATCAAGTCTGCAGCAAATTCGTGCTGGCAGAAATTATTGTGCCTTAGGAGCTGGGGTAAAGTTTCCCTTGTGGTATAAAGTCAGAACACTTCCGAACCGCGTCCCTTTTCCGTTCCACTGATACAGCAAAAGCTTCTAAATCAACGCTTAGAGTTTATTCTCTAAAACCCTCACTAGAAATACATGAAACCCACATTCGCTTATCTCCCCTGAACCAAAGGACATTCCTCCTCCTTGCTTCATCTGTCTTCAAACTCCAGCCACGGTTTAAAATCAATTTAAAAGCACGTTTTAAGGACAGTCCCTCTCCAGGCGGCGTGTGAAAGGCAGACAGAGTTTGTTCTGCAAGGTCTCCCCTTTGGTGTTCAGCAGGGCTGGAGAGGAGCATTTACTCACAATCTTTCAGATGCTGCTCCCTCCTCATTGACATTCTCCCACCATATGCTCCCCAGGATTAATACACATTCTGCAGTAAGAATTCCCTGGTTCCAAGAACAACAAAAATAAAGAAGAAAAAAAGGAAAAGAAAAGAATCCTACAGCGGCAGGTTCTAAACAGCTAAAATGAGGTCATAAGAGGCAACTTGATGTTGGCCACGTAACTGATTGCTGCTTATACAGGTCAATCTTTTAAGACACATCACATTAAACTGAGTTCCTAACAGTTCAGATTCATTGAGGATCCTTCTCTCCTTTCTCTGGACTTCCCCCCCCTCCCGGCCCAGAGCTCTCAGCTTGGGGCAGAATAGCTCCAAACCCAAAGGCGCGTCCCACCTCGTGGGAACGTGTGAAGTGTGGAATTCCTCTAACTCTGCACGGGTTTAGACAAATGTTTAACTGCTGACAACTGCTCTACACAAAACCCAACACCTAGAACTGATCCCTGTTCAGCAGGGGTGAAGCTGTGACCAGGGAGAGAAGCAGGAGATGACAAATAGGTATCTCGCTACTAAACAAAGAGATTTCTCTCTCATCACGACTAGAAATTTCAGAGCTAGGAAGGGCACAAGCAATTTATGACTAGAGCATAAGGCTGTGACAATAAAACTGTGACATTACGGTGTGCTGGTGACAGGAGTTCCAAATAAAATCCCAAAGCCTCAAAAGACAAAAAGGACAACAGGCAAACAAAAATTCTGCTGAACATTCAAGAAGCACCTTCATTCAGTTCAAACAAAGCGTTCCAATATTTGATTTTGCAAAGCACTCTCGGGAAAAGGTAACGTAATCTCCCACTTAACCTTTCACAAAGCTGCATTAACCACATTCTGGGCTTTAGCTTAATTTCACTAGTAAGGCCAGTAAGACAATTCCAGTGTCCCCACCCCCTCGGGCGCAGCGGTTCAACGCAGCGCTCCCCATCGGCACCCGCCGTGGGAAAATGGCAATCATTCCTCAACGCCTCTGGAGTGCCAGAACTCTAGAGTCTCTAGAGGAGGACTTTGTCTCATTGACAACAGTCTGAAGTGGTTTCAGATGAATGGGATTTTTTGTTTTTTTTTTTAATTGAATAGGAAAAAAAAAAAATCCATGCAGCTCTGAAAGGCACTTTGGGTAGAAGAGTAATTAACTCCTGCCTGATGAAGAGAACCAGGATGAGCCTGCTGGCCTTGCTGCCCGTGCTGCCCTTACAACTAAGGCAATTTTAGTGGATAGTCAGCTTCTGGGTGCTGCTTTCCTCAGCCAGCTTTAATTTATGACACTAGGTATAAGGCCTGACTAAAAAAAATAAAACAAAAACACCCCCCCTCCAAAAAAACCCCAGAAGGTTCAACAGCTTCCACCTCCCCAGCAGAAGGGGGAGAGGTCACCTCACGCTGAGGTAACAGCCCGCACGGTGGGGGACACATTGCACTGGTTTTCATGTGCTGTCAAGGTGTCACCGTGAGGCTTCTTAAAACACCTTCACTCTAGGAGTTTAATCTGGATGAGCCCAGCTGAATTGACACCGTGTCCTCACTCGCTGTCTTTTCGAGGGATACAGTAAATTCTGGTTTGGGTAGAGATCGTGTAAAAGAGATTTGGTTTGATGTAAAGGCTCCCTTGCACAACTCCTCAAAAACAACCCCTCCAGCCACTCAGTGAAGTCATAACCAAAGCCCTCAGTTATCACAGAAAGCACCTTCATATCAATAACCACTCACCCCTACGAAACTCAGCCCGAGTTTGAAATGTATTAGGACTAATTTTATCACGTAGCTGATTCTATTCACGCTGGTTTTCAATCAATCAAGTATTGTTCCCATCAGTATTTGACATTAGTGTAACGGATTTATCCACATCATTGCTCTCCCACCACCCCCACGCCACCCCCCCCTAAAAATAATCAGTAAAATCAATCCCACAACTGCTCAATAAGGAAAAAACCCCAACTAACAGCCATACTGTGAAACAAAAATACAGTTTAAAAACCAAATGGATGACAGTCCAACAGTTTGCAGGATTCAAAACTGACTCTACAAAGTTGTTGTCTACATTGTAGAAAGGATTTCCTTTTATTTGGAAAATGAGCAATTGCAAATCAGGTATTGGAGAGAAGAGATATAAACAATCTTTAGATGGTCTGAAGTTTTGCCTACTGTTGAAGGATTAAAACCGTAAATAAAAAGGTACCAAGCCCTCAGAGTTCACCGTTCACGTGAAGCTCCTTCCAACTCTTTCTTGACCTTTTTAAAAACCATATTCGTTTCTGGAAAGGAAGGGAGAAGAAAATAAGAAGTTATTTAGAAAAAAAACCCCCAAACTATAAAACCCCCAAACAGATCAGTTATTTCTTATTCAGACATTATCCAGAAAGGATCCATTTTGATCCAAGAAAACCTTCAACTCAACCAAAAGTCAAAGCTTGCTTACAAACCGTGTGATGCTGTGGCAGTAGGAGATGAGATTGTGTGTAAACCTGGGAGAAGGTCCCGGGACTAAATGGATGAAACTCATTTACAGTTACCAAATGGAAAAAGGGAAAATGGGATTTCTGAGGCCTTTGAAAACCCAGGGGGAAAAGATGACAAAAGGCTTTAGATTAGAACCCAAAAGAAGTTAATGACTAAAGACAACTTATATTCAAAGAGATTCCTTCGCTGTATTCACAGCCTATTAAGTGAAGTATCAGATAAAATTACTAGCTAATCATCTCTCTTGATAACATACATATAGTCTGTCACCTGACTGCAAGAACCAAATTACAACAGATATTTAAAACCCAACACAGAGAATCTACAGATTTGCCCCAGCAAAAAGCAGGGACTTGCTCGTTACTCGTACGCCAGCAACACTGCACCAACTGCTTGCACCAGGCAGGCACAGCAGCAGCTTTGCTCGTCACATCTTTTAGGAGGCTGAGCAGGAGGTGAAAAGTTCTTTGAATCTCTTTAGACGCACACAAATCCTTCTCATCGACCAGGAGCAAAGATCACTTTTAAGAGATGAAGTTTAGACTGTAGTTGCTACTCGTCTTCTGCTCGCAGTGCAAAATTTCAGTCTCCTGAATAATAAAGACTTCCAGCTTCTGTCACTGGGGAGTCAGGATGTGAGAACAAAGGCCAAAGTAGCAAGCTAATATCCCTCACTGGAGTCATAGATTCTAATTACTTATAATAGAATTATAGAACTATGCAATAGAATTACTAATAGAAAACAAGAGATTCTAAAGTGGGATATTAGCTTGGTAGTTTGTTTCAAAAGGGTAGACATAGGTGCAACTTCATCCAAATTAGCTTCTGGAATTTAGACACCCAACGGGGGCTTGATGACACACATTTTGGGCACTAGAAAGTCCTCCTCGTGATTCTTCTCAGAGTTCAGTCTTGTGAGAACCTCCTCCCAACGCTCACTCCTGAACCCACGTACCTGCCTTTGCATGGAAGGCTCTCTACATCTTCTCATCTGAAACTCTTCTGCTGTTGCATCAGCCCCACATTTTCATATACTCTAGCACTGTCTTCTCTCATCCTGAAATTAAATAAACATTTGTAGTCTGAGGAATCCAGTTTGAGAAAGCCATATTTGTACGTGTAAAATAATTCAGCGACTTTTTATTTTGCTCAATTTACTGCAAGAGCAAAGCACAGGGCGATGCTCTGGGGCAGCGCTGGTGAGAAGTCCTTCTAGGTAGAGGTCCCTGGAGGTTAAGTTAGCACAGTTCAAAACTGACAGATGAACAACAGAAGAGAACTTACTCTGGACACGTCGGGGTTGGGGTACAGGGTGGAAGAGGGCTCTGATCCCCACTTGTCTGGTCCGATAAAGAATATTTAATGTTTGTGTATTCGTGACCTTTTCTCTTACTCTTCTGTGAAGCAAAACACAAGAAAAAGCCAAGTTTTGAATTCCTAATAGAAAACAATCATTGAAGCAGTGCAGAAGTGACACGTGCAGCTAACCAGCTACGCTCTTCAGAAGAAAGGCTTGGCTGGGAGGAGAAGAGAGCTCAGCTCTGCAGATAACACACACAGCACGGCTAAGACCTAAAGATTGGCTTTAGCTACTGGTTACAAGCCCTGAAAAGCTTCACTTTTTAGTATTCCCCTTTCCACCACCATCTCCAGCAGAACACACCAACCTCATGAACCAGCACCCGTACGCAGTCTTCAGCTTACTGGGCAGAAGCCACACATCATCCTTTAATAGCCAGCACCAGCCCATGGGCTTCCCACTGACCTTATTTCCAGCTCGGAGCTGTGGCCAAATGAGTAACGACGTTGTTTGGAAGGTCTCTAATAAAATAACATCTTAGCCCATTAGGTTTGATATAAAAAGAAGCCAAGCTGTTTATTTGTATTCTGCAGCATATGTTACAGGCTGCAGCCAATTGTGCTGGCGTTCCTCTAAAGATACTCCGGCGAGGAAAGCTACACTAGGGAAAAAAAAGGGATATGGCTTTTTTTCCTTGCCAAGATGAATATTCCTAACACATGCATACATTGAAACCTACATCTAAATTACAGTTTTACAGGGTGATGGGTTTTCGGAGGGGTGGTTTGGGTTGTTATGGGGTTTTTGTTTTTTTCTTGGTTTCTTACTTTTTAAATGCTTGAACAAGTACTAAATAACTGGCCTGAATCAATCTCACCAGAGAGGCTGTCAGAGCCTCCAGGGAGTTCTGGCTGCTGAGTTTCCATTAAGAACGCTCTGTAGAGCAATGTAGATTGAAGTCTTTCCAAGACAGCCTTTCAAGATTTCCTCCAAACTTGCTCAACTTGTTCTGTCATTTTAGTGAACTTCTCCCCTCTCAGCCTCCTACTTACTCCTGACAAATCACTCCCAGTCCAGATCAATTACTTGGAAAGTTAACGCTACAAAAGAAGACGATTTGAACAAAACGCAAAGGTTCAAATTCTGCTGCATTCTGTTTATTGGCTACAATCTCTTCACCTGCCAATAATATTCTAAAGCCCCAAACTGGGGCTTGGTTCCCCCCCCCTGCTGCATGATGAATGGCAGTTCCAGTTACAGATCTACTGCAGGGTGAAAGCAATTTAAAAAGAATCTGTCAGCTCTATTACTTAAGCTGACTGAAACAGATAAAACAAGCCAAGATAAAGTAGATATCTGGCTTCTCTTCCTTCTGCTTAATTCACTGTAATTATCCTTTCTAAGTCAGAATGATAGAAGTGTAAGAATGACTTATTTCCTACATGTAGGGGTATATACACATATCCATAGGGGAAAAAAAGGCAAAACAAACCCACAAACTAAACCAAATTCACTTTGCTTTTCTTCTGCCGTTGGAAGGAGACGGGCAACACTGAACACAACCCTCAGCTCCATGGAATCAGCATTGCAATGCAAGAGGGAAAGCTCTAGTGAAGCAGGGGAATTATTTTCCTGAATACAAACCAAAAGCAGGTGTATCTGTGGGAATGGATGCAGCTATTCCCACAGCCACGTCTGCTGGTGGCAAGTCCTGCGTGACAACAGGCCAGCCAGTGTGACCTCCTCATTTCTTATCAGAGCTGGCAGACAGAGAGCACAACCTCCTAGAAAGGTGCCCTAATTCACTTTGCCAGTTTTTGGGGTTATTTCCCAAATTTCACCCTTTGCAACTGCAATTAAACCAAGGGTACAGAGAAGGTTCCAGAAGTTAAACTTTCTCAAAACACAGCATTTCATTCCCAAATTACCTTATTGGGGTGGAATTCAAGTATTCTGCATAGCAGTCTACTACTCAGACAATTTTTGTTTGAACTCTATCAAAACATGCCAGGGGAGGTTTAGGTTGGAGCTGAGGAACAATTTCTTCCCCTCCAGGGCTGTCCCAGGCTGCCCAGGGCAGGGGG
>JANHFX010024674.1:9930-23584 GCA_027560015.1 Chloroceryle amazona
AGAGGACAGTTGGTTACTTGGAAGACTATGGGGAGTAAGGTACACAGAACCAGGGAAAGACAAGGGTGGCTTAATCCAAATAAAAAAGGAAGCTGTCCCGAATGACCCACTGCCAGTAGGCCCCGACCAAGCATTGATTGATGAAATGTCCCTAACTATTCCCAAGAATCACTATGAACCCACAACTACAGTATCCCCAACTATTCATGAACCCACAAGTACAGTATCCCCAATCATTCCCAAAAATCACTATGAATCCACAGGTACCAACAACCAGGAAACAACAACGGAAAATTATATTGCCACACCTGTAGCAACATGCACCACCAAAGACCCTGCTGATAAAGATCCCCATTCTCTCTGGAAAGTGATGCAGGCTAGCTATCAAGTATTGAACAAAACTAATCCGAATCTCACAGAGCATTGCTGGTTATGCTACGGACTAAAACCACCCTTTTATGAGGCTGTAGGAGTAAGTCACATACCCATACAGGCAAATGGTACAAATCCGGCCCAGTGTGATTGGGACATGGAAAAACAAGCCATTACAGTGTCACAGGTAGTGGGAAGGGGCATGTGTGTAGGCAAAGTCCCAAAACACAGAAAGCAACTGTGTGTTAATAAGACACAATACAAATCCCCTGCTAATTGGTTAGTACCAGCCAACAATGACAAGTGGGTTTGTTCTTCCACAGGAATTACGCCTTGTGTGTCGATGGACGTGTTTAATGCATCTTCGGACTATTGTGTCCAAGTAACTATAGTCTCTAAGATCTTTTACCATCCTGAGGACTTTGCCTATGACTCACAGATTACCCCAGAACATCATCTATCAAAACGGGAACCCTTTACAGCACTAACAATAGCTATTCTAATGATCATTGGAGGTGCGGGAATAGGTATAGGGGTAGCATCACTGGTACAACAGAGCAAAGAATTTAGCGCCTTGAGGGTGGCAGTAGACAAAGACCTAGCTAGAACTGAGCAGCCAATAAGTGCTTTAGAACAATCAATTCGATCGTTATCTGAAGTAGTACTGCAAAATCGAAGAGGATTGGATCTGGTGTTTTTACAAGAAGGAGTGTGTGCTGCTCTGAAGGAAGAATGTTGTGTATATGCGGACCACACCAGAATAGTGAGGGACACCATGGCCAAAATGTGAGAGGGACTGGAAAAACGGAAAAAGGAACGAGAAGCGCAGCAAAACTGGTTTGAATCATGGTTTGACTATGCTCCGTGGCTAACCACCCTGATATCTACCTTGGTAGGGCCGGTCGCAATGATCATGATGGCACTGATCTTTGGGCCCTGTATACTGAACAAGCTGGTGTTGTTTGTCAAAAGCCGGCTAAACACAGTCAACATTATGTTGGTAGAACACCAGCAACTGCTTTAAGAATGCTTTAGAAATTGCTTTAAGAATCCTTTAAGAATGTTTTAGGAATTGCCTTAAGAATCCTTTTAGAATGCTTTAAAAACTGCTTTAAGAATGTATTTACTCAGTATTACCCCCATTACTAACCCTAGTTACCCCCTAACTTCTACCTGTTTGCTATGCCTTAAGTTTTTTATTCAAGCTTATGATACATATTTTTTAAGATTTTTATAAACTTTAGCTAATTTAGTTATGCATGGGGGGCGGAATGTAGGTAGTTAGGGTCTGGCGGCCAGAAGATATCACGCTGTACGGAAAGATAGGGTCCCTCGCTTGATAGCCTGATAGCCAACAGCGCTTAGTTATGATGTAAGCAGACGGAAGTGATGGTGTAAACCCAGGTTATAAAAGGCCGTGTCTCTCACTAATATAAACGCCATTTGCCGTCCACCACACTGGTGTCTGTGTGCTGAGGGACCACGTGGCCTGCGGTTGGCCGCCATGCCGTTCCTGAACCAGGTCACCACGCCTAAGACAGGCAACACTTGAATTTCAGCATTGCCTCCTGCAACAGGCAAGACTGTCTTTTCAGCTCCAAATATGGAGGCAATCCTCCTTTTCTGTACATTACTTCAAGGAAAACATCAGATGGAATTTAAAAGCAAATGACAAATGCTAACTTGAATACTTATTTAAGAATTTAAATAAAAAGCTAGAGTCAGGATTTTCAGGGATGTTTCATATAGTTACAAACAGGTAATTTAGAGGAAATTACTTAAACTCACCTTTCTTTCTTCTGGAGAAGATACTTGGGATGTGAAGATGCAGCCATTCCTGAGTATCCCATTCACCACCAATGAAATCCCCAAGTGGACAAACTTGGAGGCTGGAGCCCTGCTCATTCTCCTGTGCATCTGCTGCTGCTGCTTCTGGCAGGGTAGAAGAACACCTGAGCAGCATCATCTCTATCGTAGCAGCCCTAGCTACAGCATATTCTGAAATTCCTATAGCAGAGCAGACAGGTATACGGCTCTTGATATGATGCCAGATACGAGCATCCTGTGGGCCAGATATGGTTGGTTCACCAGTCACTAGTGGGACTGTGTCAATTAGTTGCTATGTTGCAAATAACCATTTTACAGCCCTTCTACAGCTCTTCCTGCTAAATCTGGTAAAACTTTTTTTTTTTTTTTTTTTAATAATATAAATAAAAAATGCTGCCTGGAATAGAAAATTTATGATTGTAAGAGCTTGCACGTGCAGGTATTTCTTGTATAGCTGGAAAGTCACAGCAGAGGATACAGTGGGAAACCCACCCCAGCATATTCCACAAATCTGGCAGACACTAATCTTGGCTAGAGGCTACAAAGAGATCAGATGTATTAATAGCCTGATTCTGAACAGGCACTCAAATAGGTATCTCTTCTCTTACAAGACATGAAACCCAATCGACATAAATTCGATTCTCTTTTAAAATTTCTAAATGCAAAGACTAAATTTAAAATGTTTTTGCCCCAAAAGTACCAGTAACTGTTACAAGGTATTTTTTTTTTTGTATAGAACAACTGCTTATACTCATTTAAGTGAGATACAAATGGAAGGAAAGGCATTCCAGTGTCAGTTCATAGTTATATGCATGGGTTAATTTCAGGGGTTTTGGAAGTGTATTTTCTCTGTTCCACCATTATAACTCTTACTGTATTATTCTTTTTTCTCTCTGCTGCTAGAATTGAAAAGATCAATCATGTGTGATCCTCATGACATGGGTGTCACACAGCTGTACCCTTTTTCAGGATATTCTTTACACTAATCAAGGATCCTATACAGTTCACAGTTCAGCAACCACATGTTGTATGTATGTAGTACAATTTTAATTTCTTCTCAGAGAACGATGCTTTGTAACCTACATTTCAATAGTAAACTAGATTAGCAAAAGTGACCAGCCGCCTTTGGAGCTATGGTAGCAGGCATCTTGAGCTTGAGTGCACTGAGGCATTCATCATTGGCTGCAGCACAGTGCTACAAGTTTTCCTGCTTTGGGGTTTGTATACACCAGGTGTAGGGACAGATGTCATAGCAGCACACTACAAAAGCAGAAGGTGCCAATGACATTGTTAGGAGCTGGTAGTAAGGAGCCAAATGTAAATTATATTCATGATATGAAACTTGACAGCCTGAGCTAAAACTGAAGACTTCTAAGGCAAGGGTTTAACCCTAAAAATAGTCAAGAGAATGAACTTTTCACCTAGGCATAGCTGACAAAGCATAAGATAGTGAACATGGGAACTTGTTCATTCTTCCCAGTGTTCAGAAAACTAGGGCCTAATACAATCAAGAAAATAACAAAGCAGGCTATTTTTCAATGAAATACATGGAGTTGTTTAAAGGGCATCAGCACTCTTTTTCCTAATTAGAAGAACTGTCAATACTCTAGGCTTTTGTCCAGCTGCTTGGGTCAAAAATGTAGAAATTATTTGAATGTAATGTAAAATAAACTGAGAGCAGATGTTACACTGACTGTAATAATAGTTTTACATGCAATGCATCACTATCATACCACTTTTGAACTAGCATGACACAGAGAAGACATGGGGCATTGTCACTGAGTTTAAATCTGACCTTCTGCTGGGTTGGCAGAATTATTATTAAACCTATAACAACTGATTTTCACATTGTTGTATTTATACTTCCACCTTCATTGATACATGAATGAATTTCTTTAAGGCACTAACAGGAAATAAAGATGGAAAAATAAATTAAAACTTGATATATAGGAATAGAACAGATGTAAAATAGTTTCTTCACATATATCTTCGGTATATATAATTCTCCCTGATCATAAAGCCTTCAGATTGATTTTCAATTGCCAGTAGCATACTCCAATTTAGTTTGGGGGGTTGGAAAGTTAAAAAAGGTGAAAGATAAATGACTAACTTTTGATTATCAGATGTTTTAAGTTACTGAGTGATAACTGAGTAACCACTGGATCACCATGACTGCCGATCCAGAATATGTACATTCAGGATACCCTGGTTACTTCTGCTATGCCAAATTAAAAGAACTGATATCTGTATCCAATCCAACAACAGATGGCGTAATTTTTATACTGTTGTCAGCACTGGTGTTATGTCATATCACAGCAGATTTTTGAGCAAAGCTTTTAAATTGAAGGTATTGTGAGAGAAGACTGATGGTCTCTTGAAAGATTAATAATTTTATTATCCTGAATGATGTTTGAAATGAGAAAGAATAGAAGTCAATAGATCCTGTAGAGACAAATTCACCATCAGAGCCCCTGGTATGGTTGACATTCCATAGGCTGCACGTATTTCATTGTAACGTCTCCTTCCTGAAAATAAAGGTCTATACTCAGCAGTGATATGAGTCTACTTTTGACATGGCTGCTCCTCATTTCTTAATTCTGTCCCACCCAAAAATAGTACACTGATTTAGCCCTAGTTCTGCATAACAGTATCCCACTCCATCCCCATGCGTAGCATTGCCAGCACAACTGCTTGTGGGCACATCCTGTGGATAAAACTAGGGAGCTAATCTGACCAAAAACTTGGCAAAACAGAAATTTCACAATTCATATTAGAGTCTATACATGCTACCCTCCTTTGCCAGGTAGCTGTGTTTACACAACAGATGGCTTCATACATGGTGGAGAAAAAGGAATAAGCATAATGAAAATAGATATTACCGTGAGACACACATTTTTAATCTACCACTGATTAATAAACCAAGATTTTAACTTCCACTTATTTTTTTTGTAATCCTAACAACTTCCCAAAAGTATCTTGTGGGGAAAAAAAAAAAAAAGAAAAAAAATTGTCCCAAGCTCCTCTGCACCTGAGTTTATTCTTATCACAGCTTCAACTGTGTCAAATTTTCAAACTACAATTAACAAAAGGAAGACTCATCCTAGTTTTGTGGGGGTATACTCTCTTATATTTGTTTACTGAATAATTCATTTTTTTCATTTTCTTTCTAAATATAAGTCACACCAGAGATCTACTCAGTCAGACTGAAGGTCCACTAGGTCAATATCTTATCTGCAATAGTAACTGAAACCATATAGCTGATGAGTAGTATAAATGTATAATAATGCATTTAAAACTTAACACTATTGAAAAAGAGCCTCAACTGTATTTTGCTAAAGTCATTAAAAGCAATTGGAGAGTTTCTTCCTCAGCATCAGAGAAAAAAGAAAATATGCATTTTCCAAGAAACCAATTGTTCTTAACCTGTACTGTAGTGTGTTGCTCTATGGAGGTAGTAAGAACTTTCCTTCCAAATGCAGCTGATTCACCTGTGATTGAGATAAAAAGAAAACAGGAATAGTGACTTGGTACCTCGCAGAAATTTTGCATGGCTTGGAGGGAGTCTTTTCTGCCTGTGCTGACAGAGGCTGAAGCGCTGGACCTGGCAAAGGCCAAAGACAAGAGAGTATGGTTGCTAATTTGACCAAACAGCACAACCAAACCCAAGAAACACAGCTCAAATGGTGGTGAAGAAGTGTGCTTCTCACTTATCCATAAAGGAAAATAAGTAATGCAGGAAGAGTAGCTAATCCATCACTTGAACATGGTAGATTAACTGGCCTAAATTTAAGTCATTCCTTGTTTTTACTTACTGACCTGATAGGGTAGGTGATGATATAGCCTCCCAAGCAAATACAAAGGCAATCCTTTTGTAGCCATCTCTTCTCACTAAGGAAATATTGGCACCAGGGGAATCCCAAAAATTTAACAGATGTGAAAAAGCATGTATGTTTGCAAAGGATACCTATTTTAAATGACATTTAAAAAATCTAACCATTTTCTTTTGCAATTGTTACATGTTTATGACAGATGTATGTAGCTAACAAGAAAAGAATTTGGTTGAAACTAATACCGGACTGTAGGTCTAGGACGAACTTAACAATATCAGCTGGTTAATGATGGCCAAGACCTGACCTAGAGTTTATCGTTGCTAAAATTTAAAAAAAAAATTACCTTCCCCACTTCTTTTCCTAGTTCTATCAAGTAGCTCTTTGACAGTAAGGTACAATTTTTGACAGAACCAGAGTGAAATACCAGTGTCTCCAGCCTGCTTTGGTATTACTTTAATAATCAATAGGAAAGGCTTTTGTCCTTAGAATTTAATTGAATAAAAGATGTTTTAAATTTTCAAGTATCATAGTGATTAACTGTTAAAACCAGTATAAAAGCAATTCAGAGACTAATTTACATGCTCTGGTCAAGCTATATGCCTGTGTCAGTAACTTTCTAGAAAGATGGAGCAGAAACTATGGACTCAAAACGCCATTTATGTTTAAAAGCTTTCATTTTTAATATATACAATAACCAGTTCCCACTGAAGAGTGCTCCTTAGCTTTATGAACTTTCAGGTTAGCATGCCATATAGGAAAGACTACTTCAAGTTGCTCTTAAAGCTAATTTGAAAAGGAATTCATATAACTGTAATTCAATAATACACTTTTTATTATTTTTTTAATAAACGTATTGTCATGTATCTAAGTGAATAAGAAATGAACATAAAACATGGAGTTATATCCTACTTTTCCTTCATAAGGAGTGCTCTCTTTGAAAGCCTACTGTAAACTCCCTGGTATTTGAGAGTATTGAGTGTCTCTTCTGCCTACAGGAGATCCAAACATGCATATCCCTCATAATCTGTCTTGAGTTTGTGTCTATTCAAGTTTTAAGTTTTGGTAGTGGAGGATAAGGCTACTAGCATGGACTCCTCTAAGAAGCTACAAGAAGCTCCCCCAGATCCAAGTCATATCCATGGTCAGCAACTCTTTGATAACATATTTAGAATCATAGAATCGTTAAGGTTGGAAAAGACCTCTACGATCATCAAGTCCAACCATCAACACAACACTACCATGACCATGAAACCACATCCTCAGGTGCAACATCTACAGGTTTTTTGAACACTCTCCAGGGGTGATGACTCCACCACTTCCAGGGGCAGCCCCTTCCAATGCTTCACCAAACATGTAAGAGGGGAAAAGCCTATTAGACAGGTTCTTTTGTTTTGGAGTGGAGTGGGAAGTGAGAGCGACAACCATGCAACACTGAAGTCCCTGAGGAAGAAGCAGGGAGGCATGTCCAAACAGCCATTCCCCTTCAGCTGAGGCGAGACAGCAGGCTGAGCCTTTGCAGCACGTGGAGATCAACAGTGGAGAAGATGTGGGAGGGACACCACATCACCACAGAGGAGGACTGTGAGGAGTTTTCTCCCTGAGGAGAAAGGAGCGACACAAACAACATGCCACAGGCTGCGACTGACCACAATCCCCATTCCTCACCATTCTGCACCCCTGAGGGGGGGAAGGTAGCAGAGATGGGCCTGGGAAGTTGTGTGTGGTCAGGGAAAGGTGCCTTTAAGATCTGCTTGCATTTCTCAGTGTCCCACTGTCCTGCTCTGATGCAATTGGTAAATTGGTGGTGATTTTGCTGTTAAAATTGATTTTGCTTCTCCAAGGTTTGTTTTTTGTCTCCTAGCAACTTCAGCCGCCAGTTCCTTCAGGACCCGTGGGTGTATCTCATCAGGTTCCATGGATTTGTGCATCTTCACTTTCTCTAGGTGTTCCTGGACCTGATCTGCTCCTACCCTGGCTGATTCTTTACTCCCCCAGCCAATGCCCTCTGTGACTTGAGTGGTGTGTCTCAAGTGGTTACCAGTGAAGACTGAAGCAAAGAAGTCATTGAATATTTCAGACTTCTCTATTTCCTTCATAACCAGGTCACCTCCAGAGAGGCCCCACATTCTCTCTCATCCTTATTTTTTCTCTGACATACCTGTAGAACCCTTTTATGTTTGATTTTGCCCTGGAGTTCCTTGTTCATCTCTATAGGCTTCCTGTCATCTTTGCCTGATTTATTCTATTTAGGGATGAAATGTCTTTGAGCTTGGAGGAGATGAACCTTGAAAGTCATCCAGCTTTCCTGGGCTCCCAATCCCTCCAGGCCTTTGTCCCACGGTACACCATGAAGGAGGTTCCTGAAGAGGCTGAAGGTGGCTCTTCTGAAGTCGAGGGTTTCAAGTTTGCTGAACACCCCCTTCTTCACTGCCCTTAGGATCTTAAACTCCACCATATTGCAGTACTATTCTACAATGATATTCTACAATGATATTCTACAATGTATTATAAAAACCATACAAGCTATAAAAACTAATCAGAGAATACAATGTCATTTATTCCTTATCATACCATAGAATTGTTGAGATTGGCAGGGACCTCAGGAGTTCATCTGATCCAACCCCCTTTGCTGAAGCAGTGCCACCTAGGTGACACAGGACCATGTCCAGATGGCTTTTCAGTATCTCTAAGGATGGAGACTCCACAACCTCCCTGGGAAACCTGTCCCAGTGCTTGGTTACCCTTACAGTTTGTGCTCATTGCCTCTTGTCTTGTCACAGGGCACCACTGAAAAGAGCCTGACTCTGTCCTCTTTACATTCTCCCAGAAGGTATTTATTTATATACATTGATAAGGTCCCCCTGAGCCTTCTCTCCTTCAAGCTGACCAGTCCCAGCTCTCTCAGCATTTCTTCCGAGGAGAGATGCTCTAGTCCATCCTCTTTATGACCCTCTGTAGGACACTCTCCAGTGTGTCCATATCTGTCTTGTACTGGGAAGCCCAGCACTTGACACAGTACTCCAGATGTGGCCTCAACACTGCTGAGTAGAGGGGAAGGATCACCTCTCTTAACCTGCTGGTAACACTCCTGCTAATGCAGACCATAACACAGGATGCCATTGTCATTTTTTTACTTGCAAGGGCGTGATGCTGGTGTTTGTTCAACATTTGGTGTCCACCAGGTTCCCCAGGTCCTTTTCTGAAAAACTACTTTCCATCCATGCACCCCCCAGCATCTACCAATGTCTGGGCTTATTCCTCCCCAGGTGCAGGACTTTGTACTTGTTGAACTACATGAGGTTCCTGTCAGCCCATTTCTCCAGGCTGTCCAGGTCTCTCTGGGTGGAAGCACAACTCTCTGGTGTACCAGCCACTTTTCCCTGTTTGGTGCTATCAGCAAACTTGCTGAGGGTGCACTCTGCCCCATCATCCGGATCACTAATAAAGATATTCAACAAGACTGGAAGCAGTATTTACCCTCATACACTGCTAGTCAGGCCTCCGACTATACTCTGGGACCACGCGGGCTCAAATATTGGAATATGGAAAAGAATAGGTCAGTAATATATTTTGCTAAGACAACAGCTCTACAGTTCTTTTAGACTCCCATTTGTTTCCAGCCTTTTCTTCATACAGGTGCTGGCAATCCTGCAGATAAGTGGGGAGGCATACTGAGGAGATGATGAAACTGAAAAGTCACAAAGGAAAAAAAAGATACATTTTCAACCAGATTTTTTCCTTGATCTTGTTCAGTGTGATACCTATTACTGATGTTTGGACAAGGAAATATTTGTATATAGCAGCTTCAGAAATAAAAGAAGTCAGTTATTTAGTACACCACAGCTTTTGTTAATATTTTTACATGTTGTTACATTGTCAATATTTTTACATGTTGTTTCCCCTATCCTAGCCTAATGTGCTGTCTGACCTTTTATCAGTATGCTGTCAAAAGTGCCATCTTTCAAGAGTCTGTTGCTCCCCACTTTCTACCCAAAACTGACCTTGTTCAGATGAGGGAGATACAGGAGAGCTCACCAAATGACATAATCAAGTAGGTCTATAGAAAATATTGCTATGATTAGCTCTTTATTTATAAGAAGAATCAAACCCATAAAATTAATAGGGTCTATCATTTAAAGATTTTTAAGTTGTTTCAGAAGTGTCACAATGAGTAACATTATTCCCATTTCAGAGGTGATTTGTTCACTAGTCATATGCCTAGAGTACCTCTCAATCTCCTTGCTTGTTTTACAGATGTCAGATTCCATGCTATTAAAGCTTCAGTGCTCTGCACTATCGGCTCAAGTGAGCACATCTGCTCTATCCAGAACTAGCAGAAGATGAGAACAAAAACCTTGTAAGAGGTGTTCACAGTAAGATGCTATGCTCTACAAATAAACAGCTTAATTCTGCACCAGTTACAAAACTGGAAAGTCCACTGTAAAATTGTGACCTAATCCAGGTTTAAAAATAAATAAAATGCCACTCAGATCCATGTAGTTACATGGTGATGTAAAAACTGTAGAAAATCTAGTAAGATGCCCTCTAAATCAGAAGTCAGCTGAAGTGACAACTGACAGATGCACACCCTCAATAAAAGGGATGACATCTTTTCATATCCTCTGGTTGCTTTCCCCAGTCTCACTATCTTAGTATTAATATCCAGACTGAGCTTTAATCAATTTGCTCTCAACTATGCCACAGTATTTACAGAGCTCTTAATGAGATGCATGATAACACTGTGCAGGATGAGCTGCAGATACATGATAAGTGCATGCCATCATCCTGAAAATGCTTCTGTCTGTATGTTCTCACAGACTCCCCAAATTCTAGTTGCCTGATACTTCCATTGAGCAGAACCGTGACACAGAATCCCATCAAGTGTCATTCAGGTTAGAATAACTACAAATCATTTAATGATTATTTGCTTTTTATTTAATAACAAAAATCTATGCATAAATCCCAATACTGCATTAAGAAGATTTTAAAAGGATATTCTGATGTCTTAAAATGTATTTTAGTTTTGGCTTCTTCTGCTTTGGTGGATTCTTGCATCCTATTGCACTACAGTAAGTAGGAGATTGGTAGCAACCGATCTGGATTAACCAGAAGCAAATTGTGCACAACAAACTTGATGGCCTTTTACGGTGGAGCTACAGCTTCACCAGATAAGGGAAGAGAAACTGATGTTATCTACCTGCACTTGTGCAAAGCGTTCAACACTGACCTGCACAACATCCTGGTCTCTAAATTGTAAGGATGCAGATTTGATGGATGGTCCACTCATTGGATAAGGAATTGGTTGGATGGTTACACTCAAATACTTGCAGTCAACAGCTCAATATCCGTGTGGAGACCAGTGACGAGTGGTGTTCCTCAAGGATTGGTACTGGGACTGGTGCTTCTAAACATCTTTGCTGGTGACATGGACAGTGGGATCGAGGGCACCATCAGCAAGTCTGTGGACAACACCAAGCTCTGTGATGCAGTCAACATGGTGGAGGGAAGGGATGCCATCCAGAGGAACCTTGACAGGCTGGAAAGGTGGGCCCATGCCATCCTCATGAAGTTCAACAAGGCCAAGTGCAAGGTGCTGCACCCAGGTCAGGGCAATCCCAAGCACAAAATACAGATTGGGTGGAGTCCAGACCTGAGGAGAGAATCTTGGGGGTGCTGGTTGATGGAAAGTTCAACATCAGCCAACAATGTGCAAGTGCAGCCCAGAAAGCCAACGTATCCTGGGTTGTATTAAAAGAGGCATGTACCAGCAGGTCAAGGGAGGTGATTCTCCTCCTCTATTCTGCTTTTATGAGACCCCACCTGGAGTACTGCATTCAGCTCTGGAGACCCCAACACAAGAAGGACATAGACCTGTTGGTGTGGGTCCAGAGAAGGGCCATGAAAATGATCAGGGGACTGGAACACCTCTTCTACAAGGATAGGCTGAGAGGGTTGGGCTTGTTCAGCCTGGAGAAGGCTCTGGGGAGATCTTATAGTGGCCTTCCAGTTTCTGAAAGGAACCTACAAGAAAGATGCAGAGGGACTTTTTACAAGGGCTTGAAGTGATATGATGAGGGGTAATGGCTTCAAATTGTAAGAGGGTAGATTTAGATTAGATTAGTGAAATTGTCAATGCCCCAACCCTGGAAGCATGCAAGATCAGGTTGGATGGGGCTTTGAGCAACCTATTTTAGTGGGAGGTGCCACTGCCCATATCAAGGAGGTTAGAACTAGATGATCTTTAAGTTTCCTTCCTATCCAAACCATTATATGATTCTGTGGTGATAGGATTATTGAGTTTAACTGCTTATTGTGGAAGATAAAACAGACCCACACATTCAATGATGGTAAGATAGAATTGCCGCAGCCTGTGAGGTTACTAAGAAGCGTCCTCTATACATTATTTTTGACTATGTGTGGGTTGGTGTCATCAGCTCCCATCATCCAGCAAAATAAAATCAAAACCATATCACTGAAACCATATCAAAACCATATCAACCTGCACCATTGCTCATGACCCTCTGAGCTCTGTGACTCAAACAGCTCTCAATCCACCTCACTACCTACTCACCTAACCCACACTTCATGAGTTTCCTAATGAGGATGTTATAGGAGACAGTGTCAAAAGCCTTGCTGAAGTCATGCTGTGGTAGATGACATCCACTGCTCTCCCTTTATCTAGATAGAAGGCTATCAGATTGGTCAGGCATGATTTCCCCTTGCTGAAGTCATGCTCACCTCTCCCAATAATTTCTTCCACATGTTTTCAGATGACATCAAGAACGATTTGTTCCACCACCTTTCCAGGGACAGAGGTGAGACTAACCTGTCCGTAGTTTCCAGAGCCATCCTTCTTGCCCTTTCTAAAGACTGGAGTTATGTTGACCTTCCTTCAGCTCTCAGGCACTTCTCCTGTTCTCCATGACCTTTCAAAGATGATGGCAGAAGTGCCACAGCAATAGCATCTGCCAGCTCTCTCAGCACTTGTGCCTGTATCCCAATGGGGCCCATGGATTTATGGATGTTGTTTGGCTAAGTGGTCTCTAACCTTTTCCTCCTCTACCACGGCAAAGTTTTCCTCTCGACAGACATTTTCTCTTACCTATAGGGTCCAGGATTCATCAGGGTTGGTTTTAGCAGTGAAGAGCAAAGAAAAGAAGGCTTTCAATAACTCTGCCTTCTCAGAAAGGACCTTATCTTTCCTCATTATATCCCTCCATTCTCTGACAACACCCCCATATTCCTCCCTAGTGGCCAGTCTTGTCTTCCTAATTCTATAGATTGCCTTCTTCCATTTGATTTTTTTCCAGAAGACCCATCCACGCAGGTCTCCTGCCTCCTCTGCTTGATTTCCTACTCATAGGGATGCACTGATCTTGAGCTCGGAAAAAGCGGTGTTTGAATACTGACCCACTCTTGTGGACACCCCTACCTTCTGGAGCCCTGACCCACGGTATTCCACCAAGTAGATCTTTGAAGAGGTTAAACTTAGCTCTTGTGAAGCCCAGGCTTGTGATCCTTGTTGTTTCTTTACTATTTCCATACAGGATGCTGAACTCCATCATCTCGTGGTCGCCACAGACACTGTTGCCCCCAACCTTCACTCCCCAGCAAGTCCTTCTTTG